>KZ808225.1:94461-110687 GCA_000696205.2 Oncopeltus fasciatus
AATCGACCAACAATAAACTGCGAAGAATTAAGAACACCACTAAGGAGTGGTCCACATCGAACCGGGAGAACAGAAGAGAAGAAGTTGTACTAACCAGACTTAGAATAGGTCACACCAATCTTACCCACATGCATCTAATCACTAAAGATCAACCGCCAATATGCCCTAAATGTAGCTCTCAAATGAGAGTTCAACATTTCATCGAGGAATGCCCTTATTTCACTAATCTATTTACATGCAAAACCTCCCAAGACAACTGTCAGCATCCCTGGCAAACCATGAATCCAATGTAGGCAAACTTATGTGCTTTTTAAGAGAAACAGGCATATATGAAAAAAATTAATTAACCCAACAGTCAGGGCGTAATAACCATGATGTTGATCGCCCTATAACCTGATCCTAATCCTAATCCTATATAATAACTTGCCTAAAAAATAAAATAAATGATACTTCAAACGAAATATTCTAATAAGGATTAGCAATGAAAACAAGGTGTGCTAGTGGCCTGCAAGAATGAAGGACACACTTTTCCGTTTTACACATGACTACGCTAATCGTAAGTTATTTTAAAATAAATTGGCTGACTTATAGTGCAAAGTATAAACCTTATAGTCAATTTATTAAATAAATAAAACCACACTAGAGGAACTATAGCTTTCAAAAATTCGTAATGGGATTTAACCTTTAGAAAGTGAAATAAAATGAGTTATCCCTTGATGAAACGGGGGTTAATTTCTTCTTTTGATTTAAGTAGCAGATAGTTACTGACTCTTCACCAGTCGTAATTGCAAGGGCCGCCACCCCCATGGGAGGGCGCTTAAGTCGGATGCGGGTTGCCCCTCCAGCGCGCGCGTACTCACAACGCGTAGTCCTACACAAATGCCGGCATCTGGAATTGCTTCCTCATTAGCCGGACACACGTCTCTCCTCCTACGCCGACACCCAAATTCTGGCACGCCTTCTGAAATGTGTACGAGCTTCAGACACAACTACTCTCAGGATCCACGAGGCTGTCCTACTCCTTGGGAAGAGTACATCATGAATTTGTACACATAATATATACATATACTATTTGTACTAAAACTGGTACAAGATTAGCATAACCCCTTGGCAGGGATGACAAATGAAATAGTGAAGCGTTCCCCCTTGCATATATTTCCTTTGTTGTTATGACAGAGAGAATTCCTGATCTGATCGTGGAAACAACCACTAGAAAAAAATCAGGTGACTAAAACAGTGTGCTGACCTACGCCTTTTGTAGTGCGCCTTGGATTCTAAATAAACATGTCCTTAACATGTTTTTACTAAATTGGCATTTATGGTCTGTTACATGGTTGGTATAATACTCACACAAACGCGTATGTGAACATGGGAAGAGGTCAAAAAATTAAATTTACCGAAGGGAATCATTGAATAGTATACATTTTCTTTTCCCTCCTTCTTTGTCACTTCTCTTAAGTATTAAAAAATTAACTAGTCCAGATACATAAGTAGGAAAATAAAGTATGATTATTGAGTTATTGACCTAAAATCAGAATCTGTAAATTTCCATATTTTAACTATTTTGAACCTTCCGTAAAACCATATATAATTACTGAGAGAGAAGCAATCATAAACACAGCACTCCGCAGCTTCTAATTCCTGGACAGAAATAATTTTAAGAAGCTGTATTTCAGTAAATGTTGCACTAAAGCTTATCTATTTGTCTGGGTCGTTATCAACCATATAGTAGTTTCCATAGTTTCTTTCCAAAAATTTCAAAATTTTTTCTGAAGGTATTGCGATGAGATAGAGGAAGCGAAATAGTATTTTTTATCCGGGATATTTCAAAATTTGAAAATTTATGTCTGTCCTTTTTTTTTTAAACTTCAATCTTGTACACAACTATTAAGTTTTTACATAATTTATTCTCATTGCTTTTAATGAAGGCTCACTAAATTTTAACAAATAATGTTTAGTATTTTTCAACATATGCGGAAAGAATGTGAACGTAAAAATATAAATAATTTGTTGAACTAGTCTACCTTGAATGAGTGAGTGTTATACAACCGGAAGATGAATTTCAAGAAAAATTTGGAGGTGTTAGACAAGGCTTACAGAATAATGTCTGTCTAAGAAATTTCCAACATTTTTTTTATTTTATTTACTTTTTTTAAGTACTAAATTTGAAAAATGGAATTTTTCGCTCTTGGTTTAAGCAAATTTTCTTATATGATCTTTAATTCTGTAGGCCTTGTAGAAACAGTTAATACGATGAAAATTGTTTAAAAAAATAAATAAATAAATAAAAAACCATTTTCCCCCACAATAAATATATTGATATTATACTACTGATATAATGATTATGTATAATAAACATTTTGGATATATTGGATCCATAATTTGTATGTTTCAAAGACTTGCTCAGTGACCAGTAGCATACATGAAGCTAGGAGGGCCGAATATGCCGTGTGAAAAGGCTCCACGCACATGTAATAATAGCTGAGTCAGAACAAGTGGTAACTGCTACAGAGTAACAGTTAGTAATAACCATTACTCCCATCCCCTGAATTATCAATTCTAAGGAAAAAGCACCCCAATTATTCTATTTGTAGAGGCGCTTCCCAGAGCATGAGACTCCTTTTAGAAATGTCGCTCTCCTTTAAGCACTTGCCCTGTAAAAAGTGGTAGAACAATAGGGCAGAAGTCAGTGATTCTTCACAGGAAAACGCCTCAGAAATATATTCTGGAATCTCTTTGGCCACCTTCCTTTCCTTCCTCTATGTAGTTATTGTCAATTAATCAAAGATTAGCAGGAGCATATCATTAAAAATATAAAATATAATGCTAATCATCAAGAGAGGATTATTCATATACATTTTTTTTGTTAGATTATGATATATATTGACATATTGAATGTTTATTTTTCATATTGAGCCCTGAAATTCAAGCCCAAACATTGGCTAAAATAAAAACTTGTTTGGTTACAAATTAGTTTTTAATTCTTCAAATACCAAGACCCTGATAATCATCTCTTCATAAAACTTGACGGTCAAAACAAATTTACCTCCGAAAATAAGTCTAATAATTTGCTCCAGGAAAAGGTCTAAAAGGCATCTTTAAAAGCTTCCTGAGTGATCCGTAAAAAGTATTTGCAGAAAAACCCGATTAAAAAAAGTCAATCGGAATATAATTTTAAATATTTTAAATAAAATAATTGGGATTATATTTATTCAATATTTTGTACTTTTTTATCATCAGTATGAAATAAAATCTTGGTTAAAAATAAATGCTCCTTCAATACTGATTTTCATTTTTGTTTGTGACTAGACGAATTATACGACTTGCAGAGCTTTGAGAATAAGAATTACTATAATAATAATGATAGAATAACAACAGTCCTACTCTCACACAGGCCCATAGGGACAATAGCAAAAATAACAGTTTTTCCACCAACATGAAACCACCTAGGGTCCAAGAGGAGGGGCTATCTAGAAGAAACTACCCTATTCTAAATGTGCATGGCATTGGGTAAATTTTTTATTTTTAGTAAATACTAGTCTAAAGCAAGAATCGAATCCGAAGCGCCATTATTAAACATAATTCTTTAGCAAAGCCGGGGGCTTCAAGCGACCTAAATGCTTATGGATTTGAAATTCATTAAGAATTCTGGAAGCCGAGGAAACTCGACCACAAAGGCACTATTTTCTCCTTTATCCGTTCGGGTCTCACAATCCTGACGCCGCGGGTTCGATTCCCGCCCAGGTCAATCTTTTATTTATAATTAAAATGACCCTAAGTGGTTGAATGGAAGGCTAACACTTAAATAAAAAAAATTAAAAAAAACAACGGAACAAAACGGATCAGGATTAAAAACAATAGACATGATACAGATATCCTGTAAAAATCCCGGATATTCCGTAACCTCTCCTAAGGAGCATCGAACTAAAAGTCAGCTTGGAAATAAGTTTTAAACGTTTTGTGAAAAAAACACTTTTCGCCATACTACCATACTCCTATTTCGATGTGACATAAAATGATATCACTTGCTCTAAGAACCAAACTAATCTGAAAGTTTGAAGAACGAAATGGAAGCCTGCACGAGTAAGTCACAGATGATAAAGAAGCCGCCAAAAGGGCCCTAACGAGAGATGATAACCCAAGGTTTCCGTGAGTAATGGGGAAAGAAGGAGTGCATTAAAAACTGTGGGCTCGTCATTTGCCCCATGCCGACTCGGCCAGGGGCCGCCACATCTGGCACGGGACGGGGGGCAACGTAAATCAGGCGGAAGTGGATAAGTCATCTAATCCCACCCTCATGGCGACCTCGTAGAAGACAATTATATCTCTCACAGAGCCCGTCACGCAGGAGGTGCGCAAACTCCCCATGTTTCATTATGATGGTCATGGTTAGGGTACATGATAAATTATATCTTATGATATGGAGAGAGTAATGGGAGTAAAAGGAAAATACGGTGAACTTGGCTCTAAAATGGCGGGGAATGGAAAGTGGACATATACACAGCCATTGTTTTTATATGTGAATATCTTCCTTAAGAGTGTGTACAGTTTCTCCAGTAAAAAATTATTCTAAAGTAAAGGCTTTTCATTGCAAGTACTTAAAATTATTAATTTTTTTGTTGAAATCAGATGAGAAGAAAAGGGGGTTTCAAAGGAAGACCATAATTTATGAACTTAATATCTTCATTGCTATTTGACTTTTCAAAAAACATACAGTATATTAGGTGTAAAATGTAATTTTCTAAAGTTTATTTTCCACAAAATTTCTATGAAAAACGAATGCTAAGGGGGAAATTTACGAATGAAACTACGTTGGGAGCGAGAGATTTTTCAACTCTATTTTTCCGGCCATTGTAGAGAGCAACAAGCAAACTTTAATGGACGGTACGTCTTTCACACTCATTTTTCTCTACGGTTTTAAAAGTAATTTTCGTCATTTACTTTTCTTTATATCCATCCTCAATAAGTAAATGAATACATGTTAAGGATGTATTTATTCTCGACCCACGACACATAAGAGAAGGCGTGAGGTCAGAACACCATTCTGGCTACCTGATTCTTTCCGTTTCAACGGCGAATGGTACCAAATCGGTGCTGGATGTTACCCAAAAGCCCACCAGGAATCATCTTGATTATTAAAAACAGATAAAGAAAAAACAAACTACGAGCCTTGAACCTGGGACCTTCGGCTCAGGAGACCAGTATCTAAACCAAACTTAAAAAGACGTATGTATAATTAAACCCATAATCCCATTGGAATCGGTAAAGATATATTTTTTAAAAGTCACGTTATGGCATCTATATCAATTGTTTGCAAAAGCGAGGACCAAACATATAACTAAAAATAAGGAGAAATTTAATTGATATTCCTTGGCCAAACAAGATTAAATATGTAGGAAATTTTCAATAACATTTATAAAACACGTTTAAGAATCTTCTATTAAAGTGAACGAAGTGTTATATTTCTATAAAATTTGAAACAATATAGGTTCCATTTTTACCTCTATAAATCACTTACTATATTCTACTAAGAAGATTAGAAATGATATGATTATTCGGTTTCATTTTTCTTTATTTAATAAGTCTGAAATATATAATTTCGCTTTTGAAATAATTTGTGATGGAAAAAAATAAAAATTGTCATTACAAATTTATTATTTTGAAGGACATGGAGGAATCTACGGAATTTTACTAGAGGGGTTTGTTACACCTCATGGGCCAAGTCACGAAATTGCTGGCAGTTTCGACACCTTAGTTACATAATTTATTTATTATTTACATAAAATATTTATTTTATATCTGTCACACTTACATAATATCCCAGTCAATGTGTCCATCAAACAAAATGTTAAGTAGTAATTTTTCCTTATCGGTGAAAGAATTATTGATCTTCCTGGACTTGTATTTAATACCCCCAGGAGTCATTTCAAGAACAGAAATTAGGACAAGGAAATGACCCTATTTGTTCCATTGACTAATGAGAATGCACGTGGAGAATCTTCTGGCATCCTCCCAACCCGGCGGAAAATGACTAAGTGTACTAATTATCTGGTTCATTTATAGGAACCACCGGACACGGCCACCAGGATGTCGTTAATACGTCCGAACTGGAAAAAAAAAAACGTAATGTGTACACACTTCTAGGCCTGTTGCCGATAGCTTCCCATTGAGTAGTAGGGGTATCAATGGCCCTTGATGGCACCGGAAGATACAAGGGATGAAATGAAAAAAGAAATGGGGATGAAAAAAGTATTGGTATGACCAATCTACTTCTCCCTCTAGAGTTGTGCTAATTCAAGTACACTTCCTGCCAAGGCCATGGGCGCCACTTCCTACCGTAATGTGTCTTTTTAATTACTCGTTAGAGAGCAATTAATTTTCTCAATTCTTCCGTTTTCTTTGATATAGGTTACTTAATTTCCACAAGCTACTTCCGGTTTCTGATTTATTTCTTCTTTTTATTGAATCATTTAAAGATATACATTGGTCGCCTTAGTGGATTTAAATATAAAAAATTATGGTTGGAGTTTCGTTGGCCACCCAGTATTATGCTGGAGAAATTATTCAGGGTTTATAATAATATAAAAATTATGTAAAGTATTTCAGAATTTTTAAAAAATAAACTATTATAAATCATCACTGATTCAGTTATTCAATTCCACATGTTTAGTTATCCTAGAGCAGAAGACTTTCTCCCTCCATCACCCCTATTGCCCTGAAATTTAGGTAGTTTTTATTTCTTAAAATACCAAGACCGAATCCATGAACAATCCTTTATTATAAACTTTTTTTTTTTTTCAACTTTATTATTTATTACTTCCTACATGTTTAGAATATAGTAATGTGCTGGTTAATAGTCACAGTAAAAAATTAATTAAAAAATGATAATTAAGTAAATAATAAAAAATATATATTTATATATATAAAAGAACTTAGCGTGTACTTCACTTGATGGAGAAGCTGCCCAATGGCAGAACTCCTTAATCTCTATTTACAGTATACTTAATCTCTATTTACAGTATGGTTGTTTTTTTTGTTTTTTTTTCTTCATATTATTTTTTTTTTTATGAAGTGTTGGCAGTGAGAAGGTCACGGGGCCATTTCCTATTCAGGCGACGTGGTGGATTATCAGGATGGAACATACTGGATAGAGTTTGGGCTAAAGGATTGGGATGTATGGAAAGGCCAGAGTGGAATTTATTAAAGCGGGTTGTAATGATGTCCTTAACTAAAGGGATTTTGAGGTCATTGTGGAGTAAGGAGTTTGTGACATAATAGGGTGCATCAACTATGATTCTTAGGATTTTGGATTGAAAGGACTGTATTCTTTGGATGTTGGAGGGTTTAGCAGTTCCCCACAATTCGACTCCATACGTCCAGATAGGTCTCAGTAACGTCTTATAAATGGTAAGTTTGTTGGTCACAGTTAAGGTTGACTTGCGGCTTAGTAGCTTGTAGAGTTGTCCAAGTCTCCTATTTAGTTCCTGTCTTTTGATTTTTGTATGTGTGTTCCATGTTAGACGGGAGTCAAGATGAAAGCCTAGGTACCTGACGCAATCGGAAGTTGGAATAGGGATGTCATTAAAGTAAATTCTGCCAGGTTGTTTCTTCCTTAGTGTGAAAGTGACATGACAGCATTTGCCTTCGTTGACTTTAATGCGCCAGCGCTGGCACCAGCGCTGTATGTCCATTAGATGCCGTTGGAGATTTTGTCTGGCAGTAAGTGATTCAGCATCGGTAGAAAGGATTGCGTGGTCATCTGCAAAGGTTGCTAGGAGTGTGTTAGGATGTGTCAGGATATCGGCAGTGTATAGGATGTAAAGGATGGGACCAAGCACACTACCTTGTGGAACTCCCGCTTCCACTTGGTAATAGTCGGAGTAATCTAATCCTTGCCGGACCCTGATCGATCGGTTAGGTAGGAGCGAAGGATAAGGTATAGGGTGCTTGGGAGAATGGATTTTAATTTGAACAGTAGTCCGCGATGCCATACCCTGTCAAATGCTTGTGACACATAGAGGAAGGCACCAACGCAGTACTGTTTGTTCTCGAGAGTGGAAGATATGCGATCTACAACACGAAACACCTGTTGGATCGTGGAGTGTTGGGCTCGGAAACCAAACTGGTGTTTTGGAAGTATTTGGTGAGCGTCCAGAATTGGTATTAGTCTTTTAAGAAGAATCTTCTCAAAGACCTTTGAAAAAAGAGGAAGCAGGCTTATTGGGCGATAGGAAGAAGGATTACTTGGGGGTTTGCCAGGCTTTGGAAAGAGGATAACAGTGGATAATTTCCACAGGAGAGGAAAGTGTGTGGTTCGGAGAATGGTGTTGTAGAGGTAGGTGAGGAAAGTTACAGCCTTTTTGGGTAAGTGGTTTAGGATTTTGGCTGTAATAAGATCATGCCCGGGAGACTTGCCTTTAGGCAAGCGGGAGAGGATACATTTGACCTCAGAGGGGGTGACCGCTTTAGGAGGTAGAGACATAGGAAGAGAGGAATCAAGGAATTCTTCTACCTCCGTGCTCTTGGAATGGTTTTCTGGGTCAGGGTGAGGAGTGAAGGTTTGCTTGAGGTGAAGGCCAAAGACCTCAGCTATATCTGCATCGGACGCTGCCCATGTGCTATCATCCCGTTGTAGAGGAGAGGTGGGGGAGTGGTATTTGAGGATTTTTCTGGTGGCAGTCCAGAGGGATTTGTCTTCTGTTGTGAGTGTGGAGAGATAATTGTTGAATTCTTTATTGTGATAAGATCTGAGTTCCCGTGTCACTAAACGGCTCAGTTTGTTATAAGCTTGGTGGTCGGATGGGTGTCGTGTTCTCTGCCATGTGGTTCTCGCCCGTCTTTTGGATAGTATAAGAGTCTGTATATGCATGGGAAGAGGTTTGGTGTTTAAAGGTTTGGGATTAAAAGGTTTTTTGGAGGTAGGTTTGGATGCTATCCAGCACGACTGTTGAATAGCAGAGGTGAAGGATTGTACAGCATCGTCAAGGTCTTTCGGGGATTTTAAGGAAACTCTGAGGTCTATGGTGTCTTCTAGGAGGGATTTAAACCTATCCCAATCAACTTGGCCATTAACCAGTGATGGAGGAGTCGGTTTTAGGATGGGTTGGAGTGACATGGTGAGGAGTACGGGACTGTGGTCAGAAGAAAGGTCATTAAGTGTGCTGGTAAAGGATTGGAGGGGATGTAGGCTTTTGCAAACGAAGAAGTCAATGAGGTCTGGAACTCGATTGCCATCTGCAGGCCAGTAAGTGGGGGTATTGTAGATGTTTCGCATTGTAGTCGCCGCCAGCGAGGAAATGGGTGCCCAGTGAGTCAAAAAATTGACTGAACTGAGCAGAAGTTATAGGTTTATTTGGGGGACAGTACACTGCCGCAAGAGTGATGGAAAAGGTTTATTATAAACTATTTTTAAAATTTTGAAGTTTTAATTTCAGTTATCACATTGAAAAAAAAAAAACTGGATAATTTAATTCCAATTAACACATTGAAAAAAAAAAAAAAAAAAAAAACTGCATGTGCCTATATGGTTAAGGAAATAGCTCCGAACCCCAGACCAGTAACATTTAGCTTCTAATCCAGTTTTAAAGTTTAAACCATCCATTTAATTCCTTATAAATTATGAATCAAGCACAAATAAAATTAGACACTTTGGAGGTAAATTTTTTTTTACAGTCAAGTTTTATGAAGAGAGGATTATCAGGAATTCTCTCTTGATAGTTGAAGAATTATTAACCAATTTGTAACTAAATATGTTTTTATTTTAGCCAACGTTTCGTTCTGAATTTCAGGCTTTCGTCAGGGCAAATAGGGTGATATCTTGTGCTCAACATTGTCTACAACATGACTTATGTTAATCTAACGTTAGACATTAGATTGATGGCTAAAACCCTAATGGTTTAATCAGGGTGAATTCCTCCGAGTAGAAATAGCGTAGACATAGGGGCGCATGCCAACCTTGGACCGAAGTTGCAAACACCCCCGGTTCCTTCCTCTGGAAGCGGTACGTCGGCAGTTATTCACCGAATCATTCTCTCACAGTCCATCGGACACGGAGCGTGTAATCGAGCTTAGGAACGTAGAACATGGCGAGCGGAAGCCGGCCGGAAGCGCTGACATTTCCGGAGGGGAAGCCCGCTTCACTGGGGTTTTATGGAAGAATTCCATTCGCTTCATGTTGTTTATGCAGCAACAAGTGTTCCCTGACCCTGTCAGGTGTGATCACTCTACCGGGGTTAACTAGAAGTCAATCGACCTGAATAAGTATGTGTTTAAAATGAGGAAATGTTCACATATATTACTATACAGTAAGGGAACAAACGTCAAGAGCCCAATAGAAGTCAAGAAAAAACACCACATCATTCAGAAGTAGAAGGAGCTCGGTGGTCTGGTAGTTGAGGTACTGGACTCATGAGCCAAAACTTCCAGGTTAAATGGCTACAGTTCACAGTTTTCATTTTGGGCTTCTGTTTTTATTAACCCAGAGGATACCTGGTGTACTCCTGGGAACACCCAACACCAATTTAGAACCATTCATTGAATTGGAAAAAATCAGTTGGATAGAACGGCGTACCGTGGGTCGAGAATAAATACATTCTTAACATGTACTCCCCCCCCCCCCCGGGCCTACACGGCCTGTTGCGAGACTATTGATGTCCTGAAGCTGAAATAGGTTAGTCTCGCAGAAGACGCGTAATCAAATAAGAAAATATGATTCTTCAGATTTCATTCAACGAGGGACAGTCATATTTACACAATTGTCATAAAATTGAATGACTAGTTTGGTACTGCAAGCAGGAATGTGCAATTAGTAAAAGTATGGTTGGCAAAAAAGTCAACGAGGAGGGATAAGGTTAGCTATAATTCTTGAATATATTTTTAAATAATCTCTTTTAATTTAAAAAATGTAATATAAATAGTAAGGAAGTACATTTCACGCATTTTGTTGTCTATTACACAGACACTAATTGTAAAAAAATAAAAATAAATTTTTTAATTGAACTCTTCCTAATATACTAGCTCTTTAAAAAACTGTAGATACAAAAGACCGAATATTATATCATTTTCAACGTCGATTCTTTTTTTATTTATTTATTTTTTACTAGAAGGATTGAAGAAAATCTAGCAAACAAAATGTCATGGAAACTTCAGGCCTAGCTTAGTATCAGGATCAGCCTATACGAGGAAGAAGCGTGGTTATTACGCCCTGGTTGTTGAAATTTACCCGCAGTTTTGTCTTTGCATTCTACTTTCTTTAGAAAGTGCTATTTTGTAAATGTTGAATCATCTGTATTAATATCAACATATTTTATTATGGATGGGCTAATGAATACAGAGAAATGGGTTAAACAATATTATATATACATGTATATGTATATTAAAAAATTTAGAGAAGGCGTATTATGCAATATATGTTTTTCATTTCACACACTAGCTTCATTTCTAATGTATTGAAACCAAATTTGTTATTTGATCTTAAGAAAAAGAAATGTCTTTGGATGATTTAAGAAAGAGTGATAAAATCCTGCAAGAGGAAGTTAAACGATTTTAAAGCTAGAATAAATAAAAAAATAGTTACCATCATTATTATTTGTATATATAGTAAAGATCCGAGTAAGGTTAAATGTACTTTTGAGGTATTATTCTTCTATAAAATTTTAAAATGTAATTCACACTCTTTTCTAAGAGAAATATAAATAAAGGCAATTTGTCCCTTTCGGCTAATAATATACAACCTAGCCATCTTAAGGTGAAGGAAGACATCTTCAGGTGTGGGAAATCTGTCTAGTATGCGCAGCTCCTGCGTGAAGTACCTTCTTTCGACATACTTCTCTCCTATGTGGCAACCCTACCGCCCCAGAGTGGACATTGACCTTAGAATGAGGAGCTAATCTTAGGTCCGATAGCGGGCTGTGGGACTTGAGATGACTAATTAGGGATTGCATAAGTGTCCAATTGTGAGAATTAATGGAAAAGACTCCCTCAGCCCCTTGGCAGCTGGCGGCTAACTACTGACTCGGTACTGAACTTCACCTCGGAGCTGTTATTCCCTTCCAACAGTTCTTGGCCGGTGCCTACTCCACAAAGGCGCCAGATGCTCTCACAAGTCCTGCAATAAGCGAGCAGTCACAAAGAAAAACGGATATGTCTACTCAATTCCATTCAAAAGGAATATCTACCACTAACATATATCACACAATGGTCAAATGGTCAAAGACTACTATCTACCCATCGTTCATGTCTTAATGATGGGAAACTATTCTTATTCTCGATAAAAGTGGGACAGGGAAGGAAGTGGGGTTAAGTTAGGGAAGAATATGGAATGATACGAAATCAGCTTTCACTTCTTATACATTTTAAAAATATTATTGAACTTCCTCCATAATAGGTTTTTAATGAGGAGTCAACAAAACAATTGTGGATGGCAATTTCAATTTTAGCCGAAGATTTCCACAAGGTGTATCTATTACAAAACTGTGAAGGTAAACCCCCACACCCGATAAGCCAAATTATTGCCTATTGCACGTTTAATTAAATAACCCTTTTAAAGTTAAGTCCCAAGTTATGTTGCGTTTTAATGAAAATTATGATCACTGTAGTTTCAAAAAAGCATTTATTTCAGGGAAGAGGCGGGTTTCAGGTTAACTGCTATCCCTGTACTTATTATTAATTATTGCTTCAGGTAAACCCCTAATCTCATATAATACAATATATCAGTTCTTACTTATTGAATTTAAGTAAATATATTAACTCTACCTAAGTGTACTTGGGCTTTGGAAAATTTTTAATTGTGCCAAATTTTAGGTTAACACCTACTTCTAATAACGTAATTTCACTGGTTAAAAGAAAACGCATAGCAATTATTATTACTGTGCCACAAGGGAAAACTGACCAGAAGATCGTTCTGTACACACACAAACGGACACGGTCGCAAGTGTGTATGTCTTGAAATAAAACTCAAGAGCAGTATTTCCTAGGGAATTGATAAAATAAATCAATGAACTAAAAAAATTATCACTGATAACAAAATTGTAATTAACATGATAGGGAGCGATAAAAAAAACTTGACAGATTTGCAATAAGAACTTAAATTGTAAGAATTTCAGTAAATTGATCTATTAATTGTTTAATGGTAGTTTAGCTGTAGGTATATTTTGGGTGGGGCCGAATGTGTCATAGAGCACACAAACAATATGAGGGCCAGGAAGTCGTGCTTACTCTGGCGTGCCACTAATTTAAATATGAAATAACTGAATATCAAGAGTAGATATGGCGATAAGGACCGAAAGGTGTCAGCTGTGAGAGGTGCAGAGCGTGAGAAAGCGTGGTATACCCTAGGTACATTTCCATAGAGATGTATGTCTTGTAAAGGTTAGGATGTGGGTCAGTTCCTGTTGCCGGACCGGTAGGCCTTCCAGAATTACGTATGGTAATATCTAATAGTCCATCTACCTGCCTCGAGACAGACTTTTTCTCTAGGAGAAGATTGCTGGTCATTATCAGGCGGGCGAGAGATCCAGCATTCCTCCCCCCTCCACTGCCGTACCGGCGTCCTACTGCTCTGTCTTTTAGCAGGCTTCCCTCGGGGAAAACAGGCTAGTTGGTGCCAGGACGCGAATCCTGAAAATAACGCAATTCCCCTCAATTCCTCATCCATCCTGTTCGCAGGATAATGGTCAAAATATTACACATTTTCCGATAATCAATCCTGTTCCTCATCTATCTGCACGTGGAAGAAATTTCAGGTAAAATTTTTCTGAATGAAAAAAAATCTTTTGTACAATGAAAGAAGTAAGCCTTTGCTTTTAGTTATCAAGATTCCATGGAAATGGAATAAATTTCTTAGAAAGTATCTTCTTTCTGGAGGTAACTTATTGACCGTCGAGCTTAATGAGGAGAGGATTGTCAGGAATTCGGTCTTAGGAGCTGAAGAATTAAAAACTAATTAGTAACCAGAAAAGGTTTTATTTTATATTGTTTCGGCCTAAATTTCAGGCCTTTATCAGGGCAATTTAGGGTGATGGGGAGAGAGAGAGAATCCTGCTCTACCGTGACTAAACCTCACCCTATTTGCTCAGATGAAGGCCAGGAATTTAGGGCGAAACATCGGCTGAAATAAAAGCTTTTTTGGTTACAAATTAGTTTTTAATTCTTCAGCTTCCAAAACCGATTTCCCCTCATATCTTCTTTCGTATTTTAAAATTTTAACTAGAAATAGTAAAGTTTCATCAAATAACTGTTTTGTGATTAGGGACGGTCTTCAAGCAGGTTTGCTAATGGTTTATTAAACGAGCGAAGTTACAATGTTACAGAGTATGCTTTCGATGGATTAGGAACTACTAGCTGGATTGGAAGTACAAACAAACTAAAGAGTTGTTCACGTAGGCTTCGACGGTCGTCAGATGTATTTACCGTTTCTACTTCCGGGTTGGACCGAGTCAAATTGTTGTTATTTGCCGAGCTTTCGCACATCATGTCCTTCAGGGCTGAAAAGAGAATGAGAGTTGTAAAAGAGAGATTTTTAAAAATCCAGGTGGTATATAATTACCATGTTTTATATGGTAGTGAAGAAGAATAGTGAAGAAGCCATCACATGATGTGCGAAAGCTCGGCAAATAACAACATTTTGACACGGTCCAACCCGGAAGAAGAAACGGAAAATACAAACTAAAGAGTGCTCAAATGCACACATTCAAATCCACGTGTAAAATAAAGAACTTAATTTGATAATTGGGCTTCTTTAATTTTCTCAACTTCCTGTATTTTCCAATGAATTTATCTCCACTATCTCTCCAATCAATGCAATCCAGCCCAATGCTCTTTAAATCTCCAAAAGTACCCCCTTAATATTTTCCCAAGAAGAAATAAAAAATTCTTGCACACAATTCATTTCAGAATCCCAAAGCAGCATCGCATTCCTACGAAGTCATCGAAACCTATCCCTTATCACTGTTTTGTTGCGTTTCCCTTGTCCCAAGGTCCGCATCCCCTGTTCCAGTGAAGTGTGCTTCCGGATGGAAGTGAGACAGCCGGAAAGTGAACTGTTCCCAGGAGTGTCGCTGTTGCCCGGCGATTCCTTCTAATCCATAGACGCCCCGAAAGTGCGCCCAGGAGAGTCAGCTTGGACTATGTGCCGAAAGAGGGAAGACCCCGAAGTGGAGGATACCACTGCAATGAATTTGCCACGATTATCCGTTGGTCAATAGTCATCGTCAATAGCCAGTTTAGTATTACAATTTATGGGCATTCAAATAACAGAAAAGGTCAAATAACAATTTATTCTAGTAATTGGGAATTCTATGTTCGTTACTGAAATTTAAAGTGACTTTATAAACACTTTCTTCTTTATTAATTGTAAACCCACCTGGTAAGCTTATCACCCTCTTCACCCTTTTCAGCTTGTAGTAATTTTTTTCTTATTTATGCTAATCAACAATGAAATATGGGATATCTGCTAATTTTTCGTAGATGGACTTGTAACAAGAGTATCATAGCATCGTTCGTACATCGTTAGATATAATAGATATAAATTTACTCAAGACATCAAACTAATTTAATAGTTTGTTATACTAAAAATAATACTAATAATAATAATAATAACTTTTAAAGAAAGACGAATTATCAGTAATTTTTCAGTTTCTAGCATTGTAGAATATTTGCATCTCATATTTTGCCTTCCTTAAACAACACCAAAAGTTTGGGATTCCCTTTTTAGCCCTTCGGTCAGCTTTACACTTTCAAAACAGGTGCGTGAATACAGGTAAAATGAAGTTGATATGTTGCAGTTCCAACATAATGAATCATTAAGTTATTAAATATTTATTTTTACTTATTAAAAACTGTTTTTTATTCGAATCAAGTAATTTGGCATTTAAAAAATTACTTTCCAAATATTTTTATTATTATTATATGTAGACTATGTGCCCAATTGATCACGTTCTTCATCCGCTATTTTTTTTGTCTATGGAGGTTTCTGTCCGCTGGGTTCATCTGGGCCTTCTCCAGGTCTTTCTTCATTTCTTATACCCATGGCTTATTTTTATTATATTTATATATTTTATATTATAGTTGCATATATACTCAATATTTATATTTTGATTATACAATCTTCATAATGTATACTGTAATGTGTACAGACAATGGTCTAAATAAATATTTTGCCAACATTCATCAATTTCTTCATAAGGCTACTCCAACGTATAGGATAGATTTACTTTTTTAAATTATAT
>KZ808225.1:121589-161194 GCA_000696205.2 Oncopeltus fasciatus
TATATGTATATATATATTGTTTTTGTTTTTTTTACTTAAATCATCTAAATAAAATAACAATAAAAAAATTGCATTTCTTTTGGCTCGGTAGTCTGTACACACATTTTTTTTCGTTGTTGCAACATTACATAAATTTTATTCCAATTACAATTACATATAAGAAATAATATTACCATCATACAATCAAAAATCATATTTACTATTGATAACCATAATAGAATAACATAAATCAGAACTGATACTAGAAATAAATTGAAGTTTATTTAACAATCCACTCATTTCCTTACTACTTTAGGAACGAATTCGTTTTAAATTTTTACCATAGTAGTTATAGACCAATATCCCAAAGAACATTTAATTAATATATATGTGCGTATATTAATTTTGAGGGATTCCAAGTAAAAAAAACTGATTTGTTTATACATTATTATTTATTTGTTTTAGAAATTGATAATACAAAAATGTTCAATAATAATACAAAAATCTCATGCGTCACACTGCCACTGAGAAAGTCACTTTTGCACATTTTTGAATAGCTCAGTGGATATATCACATAAAAAGTGTGAAAACAGCAAGATCATCTCGCGAATCAATTAATATTTTAAGATAACTAAGACAAACAATATTCTTATTTAATTTTAGTATATGACAAACCGTCCGTTTTCCGAGATAACAATAAAAACGTACGAAATGTAAATTGTAATTTGTGCTTAGATTATTTTCTACAGCAGCATATTAATGCCAATAAAACATCAAATCACTGATAGTTAACAAGCTTCTAGAACATTTATGGCAAGGTTTATTAAAATCGTCTAAGGCCGTTTAGCTGTTAGCAAAGAGCGAAAAACAATTTCTGCAATTGTGCAGTCGTCATTGCCATGTTTTTCCGACATGGTGTCCCTTTAGTTGAATACAAATTTCGGCCCGTTATCCCGCAAACTCTTTTTGGGTTTCATCTAGATTCATTCAGATGTATCGAACAAAATTTTTTTTGTTTTTTGGAACTAGAGTGTAAACAAGAAAGGGCCCAGTTGTAAGAGAGAACCTTGAGAAACGCCACACAGGATGCTGCGGTGACAGGAGACTTGGTTATCTGTCCTCTCCCATAGACAGTACCTATTCTTTCGATAGGTAACTGCTTTCGACTAAAACTCTTTTTAGTTTTAAATAGTCTTGAATAGTTTAAGTTTCCTTTAACTTGTCTATACTTAGGGATTTTTCTAATTTGTTTAACATGTTTTAATTTATTATAAAATCCTCATCCATTGTAAAATCGTTATTAAATATCATGTATAAATTAGCCCATTACCTATTGAGTTTAATACTAATAATAATATTATTATTTCTTTATTTAAAACTCGTTAATAATAACGAAAATATTCACGAGTTTTAAATATAACCCTCTCTCCATTCCTCTCGAATAACTTAGGCATTGTCTACTCACTCAAACAGAAATATATTTAAATATCTAATTTTGTTTATATATTTTGAAAACTGCGAACAAGTGTGTACTATATATATATATANAAATAGTGAGAGTATTTCTTCTTATCCTAGGCAGCTGTTTTAATTTTATTTTAAACAGTTTAAGATATATCGTCTCTCAAAGTGCTCATAAGACCTATTCTGACCATTAATTTGGAACTTCCAAGTGCCGCTGATTTTACACTATCAGTTATATTACTTTTTCAATATTTTTATACGTTCTTCTATCTAGAGAGATCGCTCAATCTTAGTCCCTGAATGATGAAGGTATTGGTTATTCCTGACATAAACTTGAGCAACGATGTAAATATATGACAGGTCTTGCCATATCCGTACCTCACTTTACTAGCTGGCTGAATTGTATATTATTTCTAAATATTCAATACATTAGATTTACAATTTTTCTCGACCTTTAAGGATTAAGGACTTTACACAGTGTTTTGTCATTAAACTTCTAACCTATCTTCAATCTTGAACTTTCTAAATATTTGTATGTCTTGGCCTAAGTTTTAGTCACCACTTGAAAATAGATAGATGCCTCGTTCATGTTAAATATTTTGCTTAAAACATGCGGACAGAGATCAAGATCAGTACAAATTCTGAAAGCCACCTGCAGGCGAACTCTATTTGGTGCCGAAGCATCTAAGGTCTTTCTTTGCGGCATGATTAATATTCAATTTTTAGTGACTGGCTCTTTAGAAAACAAATTCAAAAACGATTTATTGTTCTTAAATCAAACTCGATATAAATGTCATATCTATATATAGAAACACTACAGAACGGTTCAATTGTAATATCGACAATGATATAAATATGTACTATTGATACATAACTATGTCAAATTCTACATAGTTCCCTCCCTCACTCTTAGTGCCGATTAATGCTGTACTCGTGGATGGAGTGTGGACACGTGCTCTGTATGTATGTCCTCCAGCAGATTGGCTGTGATGGGACCTCTCTTCTCACTCACCGCTTGTGTTTTCATCACACACTCGAAAATCTCTAGGACTTCATTCCGACATTCGGTTCCTGTTTTTCGCCTCTTCCTTTGCGAGTTTACTTAAAAATGAACTAGCAGAGACTACTCGAGAGATATACTAAAATTACAATAAATATAGCATCTAGTCTGCACCCTTTCTAAAAGTTGTAATAATCTATACAAGAGAAGAAAAGTCATTGGTAATATAAATCACTTATTGATTATTTTGGAGGTAATCTTGTACAACTCAGTAGACTTAAGAAGACTTCCTTTCCTGTATCTTTGCGGTTTGGTCAATCTTACAATAATAGCAGCTATTTGGTAAGGGTAACTATAAAAATGGCTCCAGAAATATACCAGAACGAAAAGTACGCCAGTCTACTGTTATAGGAACTTTTCAACTTATGTGCTATTAAATACAATAAAAAATTTAAAAATAATCGTGTAATAAATTAATTTTATCCTAAAAAAAAAAAAAAAAAAAAAATCAGAAACACCGAAGGAGAAATGGAATTAATAATATTTTTTAAAGAAATGTTATCAATTAATCCATTAATTTAGGTTGTTATAGTGGTCGAAATAACCCTGATTCCTGCCTTTTATTAACTAATTTATAGTAAATATATTAAAGGGTATTTATAGGGCGTAATAACCTAGAAGTTGATTGCCCTCCATTATGATCTCCTACTACTACTTTAACCATGTCATGTCAGAAAAAAAGTATAGAAATTCATGTCTACATTTTATAGTATTTTTGCTGTAGACTATAAAGGAAAGTGTCCTCCGATGATTTCGATCATAAATTTATCAATATATGTCTTATTGGTATAAGTTATGCACATAAGGCCTGGCTAACTTTTGCAACTATGATATATGCAGGAATATAGATGTATGATGGACTTGAAAATTGTCATATGGCATTCCATGTGAATACACGAATAAATTTTTCGTGTAAGATACGCCATAAATTGTTCCACCAGGAAGATATTGTTCCAAGGACATGAACATGCATATGGTTTTTATTGACACATCGATTAAACAGTTCGCCAAAGTATAAAATGGAATATACTCATTGTTCTGAAAGTTGAGGATAATGAGACATTTTATCAAAATTTTATGAAATCATTATGAGCTCAAAACTATACACTTTGATTTAAAACTAAAAATAATAAAAGAGAATCTTCTGCCGGTAAGTATAGGTCGGAAACTTTGCAAAGGGCTGATTTTTATTATTCAATTTTGGGTGTTTTGAGTTGTACCAGAATCTCGAGGCCAACAACGAAGGAATTGGAGGAGTTTGAAGGCAGACATGTAGTTAGCAGGCACTGATGGATTCATGAAGTTCCATCAATCACCTGATTGGGTTCCGGCCGACCTTCCACCTGACGAGCCCCGAAGCCTCCTTCGGCGTTGTCCAGCAGAGACCGGATGTCTCCTTTTTCCCCACTCAGACTCCCCATAGTTAGCCCCAGATTTTTTGTGGCGTATCAAGCGATGCGTGGTCTACCGGGCGTACCGCGGACCTCGCACCGCTCCACAGCTCCCACAAATCAACCGAGAAAACGCCGAAGGACTTTTCCTTCCAAGATAAGGAGGAAGAAATGGTGGCGATCCAGGGGATAGGTCGGGGATTAGGAGAACCAGTAAAGACAAAATTCAGTAAAGAAAAAAAAAACAATTTTTACAGGTACACAGCTATAAAGAAAAAATTATGAATATATATATATATATATATATATATATATATATATATATATATATACTAACTATGTTATTGGTGTCAGACAAACTGAAAACTATGGCCAGAGTAGAATATGAACCCACACAGAAACGCGAGCACGCAAGCACACGCACACATACACATACACAGAGGTACGCAGTCACACATACACAGAGGTACGCAGTCACACATACACACACACATACACAGAGGTACGCAGTCACACATACACACACACATACACAAACACAGAGGTACGCTGACACACACACACACACACACACAATATAGACAAACCAGCGTTCATTGAATAAGTTACCTTTCATAAGTTGATGTTGTGATGTTTACACAACCTTGACTTGGAAAGAACAGTAAAAAAAAACAAATTCCACTCCACTTATTCGCGTTTCAACATACGCGTGCCTGATATATAAATAATTTGGGCTTCAGCCATGAGAAACGAATATTATCTAGTTTAACGAATTTCTTCCTCGAAGATGCGTTCAGTGGAAAACCGAAATTAAAAAACTATACATTATATATATTGTGGAGTAACTTTTTATTTTCTAACATTTCTTTCAATGAGAAGAAAAATATTAAAGTAGTATTTAGGATATTTCAGCAACCCTATCTATCTAATCAAATAAATAAAATAAGTTCTGTATTAGACACTTTACCTGCTATTCGAGGAGTTAGTGATCTGGCAAGACGATCTGGATATAACATGAATTAAATTTAAAATAATGTAATTATATAACATTATGGGGTTAATGCTTATTATTAAGTTTATTCAATAATGCTGGAATATAATAAATGTAAAATGTAATTTCCTAACAAATATAACAGTTTTACAAAATGCTCAAGTCATGGAAGATATATATGAATGTAATGAAGAAGGATTAGGGCTCTCTCAACTGACTTCTCCTCCCACTCGTCCTGGACATGCCTTAAAGAGCTTTTTTTTTTCTCCTAGGAGACCTTTTCATCTCATAAGATCAAAGTAGAAATCTTTCATCCTTTCTTATGTTAATAATACCGAAAGACATGAGTTTACGTCATTCTATACGATGGATAATATCTTCTGGTAATTAAGAATCAAGAAATAAGATACCTCGACAAGATATAATCGTTTTCATCGATTTTTTTTAGAATTTAAAAAATACCTATTCAATACTGATTGTTCTTAAGAAAAAACCAAAAATGTGTTCTGTTAAAATACCATAAGCTACTCGTAACTCGTAAATTACTGCACGTAAAAGATGTCAAACATTCTAAACAACACACCAAGATAAATATTTAAATTGGGGGTATGGCACAAAAGATTGAAGGCAGGCACCTTACGGTCTTAGCCAGAAGAACAGATATCCACCAGGAAGTTAATTTGCATTCAAGGCTGCACAGTCAATAATACAAGGCGTTTGTAATTCATACTCCTAGGAAATCCCATTTTTCAAAGAAACCAATAAGTATCTATAAAATTTTGCATAATATAAAAAAAATTTCAATAAACAAGGTTACTCATTTTCCCTCACCTCAGCGGACGCAAACATTTCCTATTAGGTACACAAATATTGTGGCGAGTAATTAATTATCAATCTCATTTATTAACTTAAGGAAGTCAAGCTTCACTTACTGATACATTAACAATTTTTTTCTGATCTGTACTAATTTTCCATGGAAGAAGCTAATCTATGATTCGTTTTAACTAAGGATGTGTTCATTAAGGACGACTGAAATTTTTTAAAGACGACAGAATTTTTTTTTTTTTTTTTTTTAATGGTGGTGGTGGAGAGTTTCATTTCGAGTCAGACCGTAATTAAAATCGTAATATTATCATTATTTGATACGAAAAAATCTATAGTAATCAACGATCTATTAAATACTCATTATCATTGAGAGGTAATAGAAAATGATACAGGATAACTTCATTCACGGTTCATGAAAAGAACTCGGGACCAACAGATCAACAATACTTTTATTCCAATTCATGTTTGAATTATCCGTAATAAATCAATATATTATTAATATATATCTATCTAATATATTTAGGACATTGGATTTCGGATAGGAAATATTAAAAATACGTTCAAAGGACATTTTAAATATTTATCGTCCATTGCCCGCCAGTTAATTTTTTTCTTGGTAACTAACTCGTCCTTTGTAAGTTACCATCCTTTGTAAGTATCCACAAAGGTAAAGGATATTTGTATGCGTGTTTTCATATAATAGGATTTACACACATATGGTAGAACTTAGTCGTCTCTAACTATGGTAATAGTTAAAAATAATTCATTATATCGGTGCGGCGTTTCATATAATTCTAGGGACCAAGTAATGCCCCTAAAGGACAACTATAACTAATACAATTTAGTTAATGCAAGTCATAAAATTTATATCAATTTTTTTTATTTGTACATTAGTCTCTAGCCTGAGTTTATATATCTCTAGTTCCATACAAAAAAAAAGTCCATGACGCAGGATGGGATTTCTTATGTTTCAATAAAGATAAATATATATAAGAGTAAGTGGCAAAATTTAATTTAAAAAAGAGAGAAAAATAAGCGTAAAGGCTATGATCAATAAAGAAGGAAGAAGTGGGGGGAAGCGCTCACCCATTTTGGATAATTTTCAAAATTTCTTCCTTGACAGGCGTTTATGAAACATAAACTTCAAACATTACACCCTTGTGATCTGAACTACATCTTCACAATTGTTTTCTTTTAATGTTTCCTTTTATTATCAAAGTCACCTTTCAAAATCCCTTTTTTCCTTAGGGTAGCAAAGTCATCCTTGTTTATTCAAAATTCTCTTTTAAAGTTTCCTTATATAATCGAAGTCACCCCGATTCATTCAAAAATCTCTTCTTCAGGATAGGTTCCATGACACTGGAGCGAATCGCGGACAATTACACCTATTACATATAATATTCTTTCCCGTAACTCAAATAACAACGAAGAAATTACGATAATAAATTTTATCTCCTATACTTTCCCTTTCCTTCAAACGATTTCAGACATTATCAAACTCGTCCAAACTTTAGTTAAAAGAAGCTTAAATACCCAAATTAACCTAATAATATATTTTTTAATTACTTACTCTTGAGCGCATACGGATAAATAAAACACATTTGATGTGTGAGCGGACTACATTTTTAACTTGTGCAGTGTAGAGTCTGTGGATATTTGTTGAAATGACACCAACGTGAATAGCTTGATTTACCCACGGTAAATTTGTTATGAAATCACTACTACAAATTCAGATGGTGGAAAATAAAGAGGGGTGACAATTTCAACTCTCAATGCCTTATATATCATGGAGACATGTTTACACCCTCGTGATACTCTAGTCCTGTGCCCACCAGGGAAATGGGAAATAAGTCCTTGATGAGAGAGGAGCAGGTGTCTCCCCACACAGGCGCAGGCCGAGGGATATGCCGGCCTTGGCCAAGCATTGTGTTTTACCCAATTGTGGGCATTGTCAGCTACATTGGAAAAGAGCTTCCTGTCCTCCAGCCTCCTCCCACCGGTCACTGACTGCCTCTTCTGTCATCTGCCTTCCACTAGTAAGGTTTGTTTACAGTCAGCTGTCATCACAGCATACTAGATATCATCATATGTGATGCCGGGTCCTATTAGATACTTCATTTTTTTTTTTTTTTTTTAATGATCTGAGAGGAATCAAACGAGTTTCCAATACCAAAATATAAAGAATATTAGAAAGTTATTTAAAATTAAACATAAATTTTATACTAATATGAAATTAATTGTGGACCGTCAAGTTTTATGAAGAGAGAATTCCCGACAATCCTCTCTTCATTAATTGTATACCTTTTATTCACGATCGATATTTTTTTAAATCGAGTCTATACTAGTTTTTTTTCTCTCGGTCGAGCGACTTAGTTGTTGCAGAGTACTAACCTGATTCATAATACAAAAGTCACATACCTTTATTATTTAGTTTTGTGGGCCTATGAATTATAATATAATCCGAACATAATAAATTATAATACAATAAACATAAGGAAAATGTTATTTCCACCACCAATGAATATAGAACTATCTTACCTTCTATTATTCGTCTTCATTGGTTTCTGCAGAGATGGTTTGCAGAAACCAATGAAGACGGATAATAGAAGTTATGATAAGAAAATGACTTACTTGAAAGCAGAAAAACTTTAAAGCTCATGATGAATAAGGCTTTAAAATAAAAGTACTTCGTTTAGTATACAAATTAATTTGTCTTTTGGTAAAAAGTATATAAAAGAGATATAATCTCCCCAGAGGAAATTTTACAATATGCACACTTCTCCTGGTAGTCCTGGAGTAAGCCTTAGCCAGCTTACTAACACATACCAATTTTCATCTTTTCTACTTGTAAGATGAAATAAGTCATTCACTATTATTTCAGTTCATGTAAAATGGACTAAGAGAAAGGAAATCTGCTTATTTATAAATATTAATTTGGTTGTGGTTTATTATCACACGTAAATTTTTAACAATTAATGTGGGGGAATAGAATAAAAAATCTATCACCACCGGACGAGCTAGATGACTTATTAAATTCCCAACACTCTGGACACAACACGCTGTTATCTAGCTCGTCCCGGTGGTGTAAAGGTGGGCATACCGGCCCGGAAAGCCAGGTTCGAGTCCTCGCTGGGACAGATAGATTTTTTATTCTATTCCCTCACATTAATTGTTTGAAAATCTGCCTAGTTTATGCAGGGCCGGTGTGGCTAAGCGTACTTCTTTTTTTATAAGACTTCTGCTTTGGAAACTTATTACATTTACTCAACCAATCAGGCAGAGAAAATAAATTAAAACTATACAATTATTTTTAAATCTCTATCACATTCAATTGGAACTTAAAATAAATGGACTTATTACAGCAAAAGTTCTACTTTCATTTTTTAACGGAGCTAACTCCGTTTTTAATTCCAATATCCAAAGAATAAAGACTTCTAAAATAGTGAGAGTATTTCTTCTTATCCTAGGCAGCTGTTTTAATTTTATTTTAAACAGTTTAAGATATATCGTCTCTCAAAGTGCTCATAAGACCTATTCTGACCATTAATTTGGAACTTCCAAGTGCCGCTGATTTTACACTATCAGTTATATTACTTTTTCAATATTTTTATACGTTCTTCTATCTAGAGAGATCGCTCAATCTTAGTCCCTGAATGATGAAGGTATTGGTTATTCCTGACATAAACTTGAGCAACGATGTAAATATATGACAGGTCTTGCCATATCCGTACCTCACTTTACTAGCTGGCTGAATTGTATATTATTTCTAAATATTCAATACATTAGATTTACAATTTTTCTCGACCTTTAAGGATTAAGGACTTTACACAGTGTTTTGTCATTAAACTTCTAACCTATCTTCAATCTTGAACTTTCTAAATATTTGTATGTCTTGGCCTAAGTTTTAGTCACCACTTGAAAATAGATAGATGCCTCGTTCATGTTAAATATTTTGCTTAAAACATGCGGACAGAGATCAAGATCAGTACAAATTCTGAAAGCCACCTGCAGGCGAACTCTATTTGGTGCCGAAGCATCTAAGGTCTTTCTTTGCGGCATGATTAATATTCAATTTTTAGTGACTGGCTCTTTAGAAAACAAATTCAAAAACGATTTATTGTTCTTAAATCAAACTCGATATAAATGTCATATCTATATATAGAAACACTACAGAACGGTTCAATTGTAATATCGACAATGATATAAATATGTACTATTGATACATAACTATGTCAAATTCTACATAGTTCCCTCCCTCACTCTTAGTGCCGATTAATGCTGTACTCGTGGATGGAGTGTGGACACGTGCTCTGTATGTATGTCCTCCAGCAGATTGGCTGTGATGGGACCTCTCTTCTCACTCACCGCTTGTGTTTTCATCACACACTCGAAAATCTCTAGGACTTCATTCCGACATTCGGTTCCTGTTTTTCGCCTCTTCCTTTGCGAGTTTACTTAAAAATGAACTAGCAGAGACTACTCGAGAGATATACTAAAATTACAATAAATATAGCATCTAGTCTGCACCCTTTCTAAAAGTTGTAATAATCTATACAAGAGAAGAAAAGTCATTGGTAATATAAATCACTTATTGATTATTTTGGAGGTAATCTTGTACAACTCAGTAGACTTAAGAAGACTTCCTTTCCTGTATCTTTGCGGTTTGGTCAATCTTACAATAATAGCAGCTATTTGGTAAGGGTAACTATAAAAATGGCTCCAGAAATATACCAGAACGAAAAGTACGCCAGTCTACTGTTATAGGAACTTTTCAACTTATGTGCTATTAAATACAATAAAAAATTTAAAAATAATCGTGTAATAAATTAATTTTATCCTAAAAAAAAAAAAAAAAAAAAAATCAGAAACACCGAAGGAGAAATGGAATAGAATAGGGACAGGATAATCATGGGCGATTTTCCCCAAAAAACCTTTCGTTTTACACACAGACACAAGTATTCGCACAGGACTAGGGCACCAGGTTAGCTCAGAGAATCCGTTTGGGTCTCGTAATCCGAACGTAGTGGGTTCAAATCCCGCCGAGGACAGGCTTTTATCGCTGAATACAAGCTTGTCCTGAGCCATGGGTGTTTAGAATGGGACCTGTAGATAGCCCCGCTCTCCATTACCCTAAGTGGTTGAAAGGTGGGCCAAAACTTTTTTTTTTTTTTTTAAAAACAACAATAAAAATATTTTCACATACATCATTTTGAGAAATTCGCTTCTAAGAGAAAAATCATAGAGACGTTTTATGAGGGAAATATTATTATAACCCGGTATCAGTCTTTTTGATTCTCTATTTATTTTTATTCAATATTTTCTTATATTAAAAATGTTATCGGAAATGTTTTCAATTTTTTTTCTTAATATTTATTAAATAACACTTGGACAAAAATATTCTTAGATCACATAATTTTTTAACCTACTACATAAGTATAAATATTCGATAAATATTTACAGGCAAAGATAAAATACATTTTTAATTAGATTGAAAACTAAATTTAAATAATTAAACCATTTATATAAAATTTTTTTTAATGAGTATAACAAAATAATTAATAGCCAGCTGAAACTTTGAATTCAAACTTAAAGTTCATGTTTGCCTTCAAAAGAAAACTAAAAACGAGGACAGGAGACAAGAAGAGCACCAAGATGGACATCTATCAACATGTAACTCTGCTACTTCAGTGTAACTCTTCAGACAACTAAAGAAAACCACTCTACTGTACTGATCCACTAAGCATAAGACAAATCAATGATAAGTTAGAGATAGTGCTTGAATGGCAAAGTTGGAAATAGCTGTCACTCGACGTAGGGGACTTATATAGACAAACTGTCACGATCCTGGGCCGTCTCCTTGAGACCCACGTTTGCCGACCACGTCCTCCAGGGCATGGGACCTTACCTTAATCAGTGAGGATATTTCCTACATAAATCCCACTCTCGACTCCTTCTTAATCCGGGCAAAAGCGCTCTCGCCTGTCTAAATCAGGGGACTCGGTCTATTCCGAAGGTACCCACACAGCCCTAGTGCTTGTCACTAATCAGTGCTGTTACTAATCGGATTGGTGAGCATTAGTTAGTTTTCATTAGCTAAAGAGCATTAGTTATGGATGGTATGATACCGGCAGGATAACTTAAACTCAAAGCAACACGCATTGCCAGAAATATCAGAAACTCTTTGAGCCAGGAAATTCATTTTCATTAAAATATTTATAGACATTTCCCAGTTTTCAAATTAAATCCAGCTAAATTCCTTACATTTCGGTTTCTGTTTTTTTCATAATTTCAACAAGTTGAGAGCAATATGGGGGATACAAAACATTTCTGACGCACTCATCGAGTTTTACCCAAAAAATTAGAGAGGTTTCTTTCTAGAGTAAAACGCTTGAGAAGCTATTGTACATTTTTATGGAAAGAGGTAATAATTTATTTTATTTACGCTTGTAGCGAAGTTTATATCAATTAAGATTATCAAATAATATTAAATTCTTCACACTTTGCATACTGCGCGCTTTCAGAATCAGAGATTCCATCTTCGGAGTTCAGTCACCTTTTAATGAGCGTCCCTAAATTAAGTGTTGCTAGAGTTCACCTAGAGCTGCCAAGGCAGGGAAACTTGTCCTTTTTCTTACTGTCAAATAATCTAATGACAAATTATTTTGATTCTGAAACTCTTGTTGGATTATTGTTAGCTGTCATTATTGTTTCTGGTTGCATTACAAAATTACGGATTTTTCACTTGGGTCATACATTGTCTGGCTGTATAGAAATAATGAAAACCCTCAGAAATCTGGCAATTATGGAGCTAAGCATATTACACTAGAATGAGTTGGAATTATACGTCAAGCGTGAGAATGCAAATCATGGCTATTAGCAGCAGAAATTAGGATTTAGCAGATTTACCATAAAAAAATTAATCAAACATGACGCGACTTTTGAAAAATTTGAATAGATTTTCCCTCTTCCTTCTCTGCCAGTCAAGAGCTAAGTTAGCTAAGTTAGATAGCTAAGTTTTTATTCTTTCTGACTTTTAATTAAAATTTTTACAATTACTCTCATTTATATTCCACATTGATGAAACATGGGAAATTCCTCAGATTACACAATTCCAACTTGAAAGACCTTTATATCGAATAAACCTCTTTGGGATTTCGATCTGTTGGATGATTGTTGTGCGCGAAAAGTTTCTGGCATGCCAGAGATATTCAACAATGTATTTAACAATTTCAGAATAAATAAAAAAACTAAAGTTATTCTATTTTAAATTAGGCGGTTGAAGTAACATTGCCAATGTATGGAAAATAGTATGGAAAATTGTTTTTCAATGATTATAGTGGTTTTTTTAATCCTCCATCACAACATACAAAATAAAACTACTATGCCATTTGTAATGTTGTAGTAATTATTTTGTAGTCACCGTTAAAGGTTAAAAGATAAAATAAGTGAATTATAGTTTTAAAATATTTTTTCAGTAGTAGTTAATAGCTCTATATCTGAAAAAAATAAGGATAGATAATTGTAATGAATTATCATAAACTATTTATAAGGCACTGTAAGCCCATAACTTTCGCCAATCTTAGTCCTGCGACAACGGTATATGTAACATGGCCTGAAACATAGTCTGAACATCGGAACAATCTTCCGCTCTCTTCTACAAAGAGTCGCTGGATGGCGCTCGATTCGTCCTGAACAGATAACAGGCAAGATGGAACATTTGAGCTGAGGTGGAGAACACATACTAACTAATTACCATCCTACCTGATTAGTCTAAACCGCAAACCATCCCAAAGTCGAGAAAGTAGTGAGATGAGCGCCCAAGAGTGTTTTTAAATCTTTCAAAAAAGGAAGATGAAAAGCAATCTCGAGATAATACGGAGAAAGGTTACGTCAATTTATTCATTAAACGAGTGAATTATAACCCCCTCTCATTAGGTTTCCAAATAGATGGCCTAAATCGAGTAATTGCAGGGAATTAGAAGAGTGGAGGAGTTTGCCTTTTGACAGACTGATTTTACCTACCATATTTGTCTAGTTCTCTCTCTCTCTCTCTGCCCCTTGCTGCTCCCTCACTCACTCCCCCTCCCTCCATCACACGCTTTCTCTCTCTCTTCCACCCTCTCTTTTACCCCTCCTCACTGTCTTTCTCACTCCTCCCTCTCCCTCTCTTTCACTCCTCCTCACTCACTCCCTCCCTTTCTCCCTCATTCCCTTTCTCTCTCTTCCTCCCCTCCCATTACCCCTTCCCTTCCCAAAGAAGTATATTTATATAAATGATGAGAAATACAAATATCAATGAAAATAGTATATATTTACACATATTTATGAGCTGTTAAAATGTAATTAAAAATTGCTAAAAGTTATAGAAACATTAATCAAAAGATAGATATAAATATTACAATAATGGCAATTAAAGGAAAATACCTTCATGTAATTTAATGATGATAATTAATTTTTAGTCTTTAGTTGCATCAACTTAATATTAATTTAAGATTAGAATCATTAAATTTCACAAAGTGAAATTCATAGAAAATCTTGTAATTCTCTTGTAATTCAGATAAAATGAGTTGGGATTGTTCTTAGTGCACAATGATGACATTTTCAAAACATAAATACAAAAAAAAATACATCTAATATAAGATCACAAATATCCAGTCAGAACTCAGATTATGTAATTTATTTTTCTACATCACTGTCATAAAATACAGTTCTATTTCACAAAATAAAGACAACTAATTGTTGCGCATTCTGTACCACATAATATGGATAAGTCTGTAAATTACAAATTTCTATATTATACCTGCTATAGGGTGAATTTACTTCTGAGCTACAACGTGAAGGAGATATTTGAAAAGGAGGACAACCGGTCTGGGCAGATGCGTTCCTATGACAGCTGGTACCGCATGAAATGGCCAGTTTTCAATTGATAACTGTTATTTCCGTCTGTCTTGTGTTTCATTAGAGAATTCTTTATTCTTTATATATATATATATATATATACACATTCAGCTGCCATAACATTCTAAACACCCAACATGGAACGACATCAACGGTTCGATAATATTCCAAGTCCACTTTGGTACTATGGCGAGTAATCTGAAAAAAAATCACTCAACCAGCATAAGAGAAGCTAAAATTATCGGATGGCCATATAAATATACGACCTCCCCTTTTTGGTCTGCAAATTAAATTTTTTTTCTTTACAAATTTTGGTCTCCCTTTTAANGCGGGTTCAAATCCCGCCCAGGTCAATCTTTTATTTATAATATAGAAGCTTGTCCTGAGCCATGGGTGTTTAAAATGGGGTGGCAACCTGTAGATAGCTCCTTCCTCCATGACCCTAAGTGGTTGAATGGAAGGCTAACACGCAAATTAGTTATATTTTTAAAGTTATATTTTTTTAAAGATTATCTGCCAAAGTTTCGGCTCACATTGTAAGTCTTTCACGTTTCTAGCAATGGAAATGTGAACTTAGGGACACAGTAAATGACGAGAGCCGACAAAATGTATGACAATGTCAGCTACTTCGAGTTTAAGACGAATTTCTCGTCTTTCTCGTAAGTTAGGCTCTCGCTAGTGAAGAGGGAATTGAGTGAGATATCTAGCTGGTCCTTGTGGTGTAACGGTCAGCACACTAGGCCCGGATAGCAGGAGATCCAGGTTCGATTCCTGGCGAGGACAGATAGATTTTTTTATTCTGTTCCCTCTCATGAATTGTTTAGGGACAGGACGTCCTCTCTCGTCTTCATGATAGGCAGCCCTGAAGATGGCTTACAATGTAAGCCGAAACGTTGGCAGATAATCTTTGAAAAAACACACTTTTTTTTTAATTTGTATTTTTTTAGATCTACCTTGACCGAACCCCAACTAAAATCATCTAATAATAATATCTACAGTCAATAAACTCTCCTTTTAAATTTACATATATTTACAGTTTTACCGTCACTTAATATAAACTTCTGTTTCTCAAATTGACAAATCAAATTTACAAATTAGTAAGAATTTACACTTTACTGATATTTAAAAATTAAAATAGTAGGTTAGGGAGCGCAGTTTGCGAGCTATACGTCAAAAACTGTCATAGAGCGAGCTGTCATTCATGAGCCAGGATCTCAATGTTTCAAGTCAGAAGATACGAATGCCTTTATTAATGGTCAATTCGTAATTATTCTTAAACGCCGATATGACACCGTAAAAGTCCGTCACTTGCGAATTACACCGCTTCGTAGTTCATAATATTTCTATTTGAACTTCCCAAGTCGTATAAACCCCACCCCCTATGATTCCTTTGTATAATAACGCAGGAAAACAAAAGTCCCACTTCGTAGGAGCTGTATAAACTAAGCAGATTTCCTTAAGAGCGACATAAATGAGACTTGACTAAAAAAAAACTCCTATAAAAAACCAAGAGAACAATGAAGGGAAAAACTAAAGCCCCTGAAGATGGTATTAGGCCTATCTGGAGGTGAGAGGTGAGAGGGTGGCGCCCATCCGTCCTACTTCATTATTAAATATCATTTCTTTTTGTGCACTTTTGTAAAAACTTATTATTAACTAAATAATAGAAAATTAAACAATAAATGCAAGGGAGTAGAATAAAAAATCTCTCAAGAATAAAAAAGTCTTAGCCAGGGCTCGAACCTGGATCTCCTGCTATCCGGGCTAGACTATATCAGCTCCTTCGAGCATTAGACGATGTATTCGTCTTTCTCGGAGGCTTAGACTCTCGGTACTAGTGCAGGGAATTTAATAAGTTATCTAGCTAGTCTCGGCGGTGCAATCGTTTATACCACAACCAATAGAGGTATCCCTCAACTTCTTAAAAAACCAACAACAAAAATACTGTAAAGGTATTATATATAAATGAACAATATTATATTACCTTCAAATGTCTAAGGACAAAACAAGGATATATCACCCCCCCCCCCCCACCTCTCCATCACGGTACGCCGGGTGGATTAGGTAAACTTAAACAACACAATATAAAATAATAAGAGTAAGAAAAAAAAAAAAGCAATCGTTTAGCATGCCCGCCCGGATAGCAGGAGACAGTTTAGATTTTTTTTTTCTATTCCCTAGCATTTATTGTTTAAAATTACGGTGGAATTAAACACCACAAGAAAAATAATATTAAATAGAAAATTAAATTTAGCCTTTTTTTGTTAATTTTACGACCACAGCCTTTAAAAAGAAACACTACTCTGTACCGGAGCGAAGTTTCAATTATAATAAAGAGTTGTATCAAAACAAAGCTGAGTGCGATCTCTCTTTTGCACCTAAACTGGGAGATTCCTGAGCTCCGATGATGTTATCGTAAATCTCGAAAGCGCTCGGCTGTATGTATAAAAGAATTTCCTGCAAAATATGGACTTTTCAATTTGATAGAACCCTTTCTTATATCTTAAGAATAAATGTTACTAAAGTCGTAATGTAACGGCGGTTATCTCGGGGAAGAAGAAAAGTAGTGAATACGTCACTGACCTTGACTTAGGCATCACCCTGAGTTAGCTCCAGCGATGGGCTTTTCCTAATTAAGCTGAGCAGAAACGGATCTGAATTGCGAGGAAGTAATTAAAGTCTTCCAGAGAAATCATTTATAAGTTACCCACCTTCGTCGAATTTGACTACAATGCATCCGGCCGCATTCTTAGTATCAGCATAGTGTACAAGGTCAAATTCGTACAAGGTGAACGCGTAGGAAAAGCATGAGACTGGTGGGCGACCAGGAGAGGCTCGACAAATGTTTGAAAAAATATTTCATATGCCCTAAGATTGACTGTGTTGAAGTGTTTAATTTAGGGTGTTTCAGGCATTGGAATGCACAACCAGAATTTGATGGATTTCCTGAGACAAACGCGTCACAACATGAAAAATCTTGATAAAGGGTGGTGAGATTTTTTTTTTTTTTTTTTTTTTTTGAGAGGTGGTACCGTGACAGACCACAATGGCCGTACACAATTTTATTATTTTATAAACCGTTTTCCATAAATAATATTGTTTCGGACCAAATAGTTTGGTCGAGCACGAATCAAAAGTCAGAAGATCTCAATCAAGTACCTTTCTAAACAATATTTTTATCGTCAGTTTTCGACAAAAAGATGTATGTGATTTAAATGCATATTACAGCATGAAAAGCCTTGAGAGAACAAATGTTTGACTTAAAAAAGTATTATTCTTCAGTCAGAAATGTCGATTGAACATTTTATGTCGACCTTGAAAGTTTAGCTTAGCATTGCTAGCAGGACTTCAAGATGGTAACTTAAAAGTTTTCCCGTTTTGTGAGTGGGTCAGCGGAAGAGAAGATCACTATATAGTGAGAAAGCGGAGATAACGCATTGGTAAAAAAAACAAGCCTCCCTTGTTTGAAGAAAAGAAAATTCTACTCCCCGACCTCCATATCAAATACGGGCTCATAAAGAATTTAGAGAAAGTAATAAAAGGGAAGTGATTTTCTAATTGAAAGAAATGTTTAATAAATTAGGTGAAGTTAAGTGAACTTTTGTGCTTTTTGATGGAGTTTTCTTATTGAACTCCAAAGAGACTTTGGAGACGAAGACTTTGCCTTCGCTCTGTGAAAAAGTAAAATTTATATAGTTTAGTCATAGAAATGTGAACTTAGGGACAGGACGTCCTCTCTCATCTTCATGATAGGTAGGTGTGGCAAATTACTGCTTTAATGATATTTCAATTTTTTTTTCTGGTCAATAATTTGTTTGTTTGCATGTTTTTTTCAAATTGGTTCTTTTTCAAATTATTTTTCATAAACTTTAAATTGTCTTACATAGCTTTATACATTCATACTCTTGATATCACATTATATGACAATTCTCTATTATACTAATTTCAATTATTATTGTTTCTCATGACATTGTATTTCTACAGCCCTGAAGATGGCTTACAATGTAAGCCGAAACGTTGGCAGATAATCCTTTATTAAAAAATACATTTTTTTAATTTGTGTTTTTTTTTATCTACCTTGACCGAACCCAAACTAAAATCATCTTAGAACAGGTAAATATAATGTACGCTTACTGACTACACGGGAACACTATAGTGAGACACGTATGATAAAGATTATAAAAGGATAAAATATTGATATTGACTAGGCCTTAAGTTGTAATATATTTAGGATTTAAACACATACGAAAATATGCAAGTATCGGATTTCCAACCATCAGCTGAACTTTCCTTATCTTTGAAGGAATAATAAACATATTGGAAGCTCAACACCTCATATGATAAGAAGTAACTTCCTGAACGAACAGGAAGTTATTGATTCCTTACTAGTTCTTTAGGAGTGAAGAAATCCAGAATGATTTTACATCTTCTAATGCAAGTCTGGATGTATCCATATTTTTGAAAAGTAGTTAATTTTCACTCAAAAATAGTCTTTCGTACGAATTGTTTCAGCTGAGGAATTTACCTGTTGTAAGGTGTAGTGAGGTGTGACGCCATTTCTCCTTGAGAGGCTGATGTCCTCTTTAAGAAAAATATCTCAAGAGAGGGACTCTTCCTCTCGCGGAGTCAATAATTGACTCCACACCTCATGCTTTCAGGGAAAAAAACTAAATAATTTGAAAAAAAAAAAAAATACAAATAAATTATCCATTTATCAAAACTAGTGATACATCCATACCGATCCCCATTGATCATTAACCAGAAAAATAATATACAATAAATGCAAGGGAACAGAATAAAAAAATCTTACTACCTCAGCCAGGACCCCGAACCTTAGTTATTTGTTAGTTATAGTTAGTTAGTTAGTTATTAGTTATACCTATGTTAGTTATAGTAATACCTATGGATTAGTTAGTTATACCTATGTTAGTTAGTTATTTAGTTGTACCTATAGATTAGTTAGTTATACCTATGGTTAGTTAGTTATACCTATGGGTAGGTTCGCGTCCCGGCTGAGGTAGTAAGATTTTTTATTCTGTTCTCTTGCATTTATTGTATAAAATTAATGCGGGATTAAATACCACAAAAATACAATATTTAAAATCAGAAAAATACCAAAATGATCTAAAGTAATTAATATAGTTGATTCGAAATTTTAAATTGAGTTTTCAATTTCATTAAACACTTAGGGACTATAGAAGAGTTTTGCAAGACCATGTTCATCATTTCTAATCTTAACGATCTGATAATAGGAGCCCGCCACTCAAGTTTTCCATAACGTATGATAAAACATGAATTAGTATAAGTAGGTATATATATTTTACAACGATTTATTAATACTATCAGATCTATAGAGAACGAAATAGTTTGATTATGTTTTCTTCCTATTGATTGCTTGTCTAAAATTTATTGCTGAACATAATTTTTTTTTTCTATGGGAATTTCATAAATACAAAAATGGAGAGCTTGCCTAGCCGAAGAGATCCGTTCGGGACTACCAAGTGTAGCGCTGTGGTTTGAGCCCCGTCCTCGGCAATCTTTTACACAAAAATGACAGTTTTCACAGCGCCAGGGGTGTTTTCGATAGGGTAACTACCTGTGGACGTACCTTATGCCTAAGGCCTAATGAGATTAAATATATTGAGTTAATTTTTTTTTTTTTTTTTCAATTTTGGGAACCAGCCTAGAAAAGCCTAATCTTCAATTTATGCTCTTCCCAAAAATGTCCATCCTTCCTCTCCGATTATTTCCCACAACTTAAAAAGCTCTTAATCATATCAAATATTATTTACATTCCACTATTTCAATAAAATTATTTTTATTTTAATGCGATCTGTCGAATAATGCGCCACTTGACATCATGGCGAAAATATCACAAATGAATTCCAAAGACCTTGAAAGACTAAAATATTTTAAAAACCCTACTTTCTTTCTCTTTTTCTCTTAAGATTGATTACTCATGGTAATATCATCAATATTGATCTTCGAATTTAATGATTTTCGTTGTATCTCAATCGGTCATATGTAATACCTATAGTATATTATATGATGTAAGCCCTCAAATCAAATTACATAGCATTAACAAATAATTCTAACAAAATACTTTTAAAAAAGACAGCATTAGCTACTCCTCCCTTAAGATTCTATGAATTTAAGCTTCCGTATTTTTCAACTACTTCACATTTAATTTTTGGTTTATTATTTAGAAATAAGGAGGCAGAATATACGTGAAAAAATGAGAGTTTGTTGACCGTAGATATTATTCTAAGATGATTTTAGTTGGGGTTCGGTCGAGGTAGATCCAAAAAAACACAAATTAAAAAAATGTATTTTTTTAATGAAGAATTATCTGCCTATCCTTATAATCCTTCATCAAAAAAATACATTTTTTAATTTGTGTTTTTTTTGGATCTACCTCGACCGAACCCCAACTAAAATCATCTTAGAACATACGTGAAATTTCTTCTCTGTTAGGAAGATACTATTGAAATAAGATTGATTATTGATGCCGTAAATACCAGGATATGTACATGTACGGGAGAGTGTGTGCTGACCTGTAGAGGGCAGTGTAGTGTACACTGCGTGTAGAAGGGCTGGCGCTGTTGGGCTGCGACGAGGAGCGGTAGCACGAGGAGAGCTAGCGACGGCGAGCTGAACATGACGCCGACTGATGCACCATACCACTGCGGAGGTCTGACAGGCACTGGCGGCTCGTCTTCCTGCCCCCTCCACCCGCCGGACCTCGGGAGCAGGCGTCCACCAATAGCGGCTGACTGCTCCAGAGGGCACGTCTTCGCCGGGTATCGATACCCTTCCTCAGACAGTCAGCTCGCCTCGCTCGACTGAACTACATATACTAAGCAAATTCCTCAGAATTCCATTGGAACTTTCCAAATCTCTGTACTGTTGTAGTACAGGCGAATGGTAAATAATATAAAAACACAATTATTTCAGGATTATCACATAAAAACCATTTATTCCCACTTTTTATAGATTTAAAAGCGCTTTCGGAACTCAGTCACTTTTTTATGAGTGTCCCTGCCTTGGCGGCTCTAGGTGCTCTAGAGCCCTATGTAAGCAAATTATGCACAGTGCACCTAGAGCCGCCAAGGCAGGGACACTCATAAAAAAGTGACTGAGCTCCGAAGATGGAAACAGTGATTCCAAAAGCGCTCAGCGATTAAAATATATAAAAAGTGCGAAGAATTGTTTTTTTATTTGATAACCCTAATTATCAACTTCGCTACCAGCACAAATAAACAATTACTTTATTTTCTACTAGTCTCGACTCTAATGCTGAGATCACTTCAGGATTCTAATACAAAACTTTGTAAAAAAAAAAAAAAAAAAAAAAAAAATTGTATACATTTAAATTGGAACCTTCCGCCACCAAGGATATGTTAAAACTTAGTCTAACCAGTTTTCAGTCTCGTTGGTGAAAGTTTCAAATTAAAATCTACAAATATTCTTTTGTTTTTCTGACAAAATTAAAAACTAAGCTCCTGAAGAGGTGTCAGTATTAGATGCGAAACTACTATAGCAAAATAAAGTTTCAGGGGAAATCCTTAGTATATATTTGGGACCAATAACCTACCCTTATTAGATATAGATATATATATATATAGATATATAAATAGATAGATAAGCAGATATATATAAAAAATACAAATTACAACTGTTTATATTACAGATAATTGTACACTGTGTTAACTTGAAAATGACCAGAGGTACAAGATTGGGCGTTGTCTTAAATATTAGTTAGTTGATAGTTTCTTATTGCCAGTCCTGAACAATAAATATCTCCCGAAATATCTCTGTACAAACACTAGTGCCCATAATTAGAGTATTTAAATATATCTGGGCTNAAAAAAAAAAAAAAAAAAAAAACCGACGCTATTACTCTGATTTTGCTTTATGACGAGCAAAGATTTTATAACAGCAACTTATAACATTTTATTAAGAAAACAACTATTTGTGGCATCCAGAACGTTAAACTAAAATAACCCACACTCCTAATTGTTTAATTTCTCCCTGTTATTCCTAAAATATTTATTTTTTAATAAATAAATTTATCTTAAGTTTCTTTTACCAAAATAAGTATTACATTCACCACAAATTTTTCTTTTATCTATGACGGACAGGCAATCCTCAATCCTATTGATCCGACTTTGCAATGAACCCAGCCTTTCTTTTTTTTAGCGTTTGCAAAGCAACGTTCTTAATTTCATTAAGAATAAGAGCTAATTGTGGCTACTAAACAGTTAAATTAAAATTGTTCAAGTTCTTTTTGCAGCTTAGAAAAAAGTTCTCCTATCAATAAATAAATCAGTGGTTAATTTCATCACTCTAAATTAAATACTACGCTGGTTGACTCAAGAAAAAACTTTTTACTTGCACTTGACGTTTTAGATAAGACAACCTCCCCACATCCCTTTCGTCTGATTTTTACTCATTAACGAATGCGAGCCTTTCTTTTTGGACTTAATAGGTACATGACGAATTTTACTAAGAAAAATATTTGGCTGAGAATTATTCTCTGCAAACTACAGTGAAGTCAAAATTAAAATCCCAAATGTATTTGATTTTGGATTTTTTGGGGGCAATAGGTAACAGATTTGCAAATTATTAAACAAAGATCATTAAATTTTTTTAGGCTTGGGACTTTTTTGAAAATGCTGGTCACCATCCTTTGCCTAAAAATTACATAGATAATACAATTAACATATCCATGAATTATATTCTTAATTTAATAAACTATACATATATTTATTTTTTTTTTTTTAATATACATCTATAAGAATTATTATGAGCACAAATTTAGGTCAATCTATAAAAAAATATTGTATCACTTTTATGGCCCATTGTTATAATACTTTTGAGGTAATTTCAGTATTTGTAAAACTATGACTAAGTTTAAACGATCCAAAAAAAAAAAAAAATAATATCGAAAGAACATCAATAACCATTCAGACTTTTAGCTATTTAAGAACCGAGTCCTTTACGAACCATCATCTAGGATAGATCTTGCTTCGTATCAGGCAACATAACATTATTTTTTAATCACATTTTTATCTTATATAATATTTTTCTTTAACTTACATTCTTGAGTCAAGTTTTCAAGCACAATACTCCAGTCTTCTCTAAATTTCTCGTAGAGAGAGAATCAGGGAATAAATCACTAATTATTCCTAACATTCTCAGCAATACTAGTACTAACATCAATATTAATAAGAAAACTTACTTACTTAAAAACAGATGAACTTCAAGAGCAGTTTATGAATACTGACTATCAAAACCGTCCCGCCCTGCACATGGAGGTAGAACGAGTAGCACTGGCCACTACAAAATCCAAAGAAGGTAATAACATGACTGACGTCAGTCTCCCGTCCAGCCAGCCTTCTCGGCCACCTATTTTGATAGGTTTCTATCAATGCCCAAATGACCACACAGATTACAAATGAAAGTAGTCTAATCAAACCTAAATGTATTGTCTTTTGGAATTGCAATAAGATTCGTACTTAATTTGAAGAGCTGATTATATTACTAATAGCATATGACGCTATTATTATGTGTATGCAAGAATCCCATCTCAAGAAACAGATAAATTTTAATTAAAAATATTACAACATTTATAAGAAAGATAAAGATACTGGTGGACAAGCTTTGGATGCGAGCTGACTGCATTCGTTAGAAATCTCTAGAAAATTTGCGAAACAAATATCTGTCCCCCAAGACCAAGAATATACCCCTGCATCACAAGAAACATACAATAGATCTGTCATTCTCTGGGAGCTAACATCAGCCATTGCTGAACTAAAACCATCAGCTCTGGGGCCTGATGAAATTCATAATTTGATGATTAAAAATGTAAGTATGAGGGCGTAATAACCTCGATGTTTATCGCCCTTTAAAAAATATTATTTAAAAACTACCTTCGGGATAAGTTATAATTATTGTGAGGTAAAATATAGCAAAAACTGGTAATTCTTATTCATTGCCAGTTTGTGGAGTAATTTTCAAATAAAAATAAACTTCAGTGTCTTGTGTAAGTCCCTTACTTAGGCCATTTATATAAACAAAATATACGTAATACATTTTGAAAATAATTTTTATTTATTTATTAATTATATGTTGTTATAAAAACACTTCATAATTTAATTACAATAATAAAAAATTAAAAAAATTCAATGACAATCATATGAGGAGAGAAGGAGACCAATGAAACTCTTCAAAAAAAATAAAATAAGTAAATAAAATAAAATAAANATAAATAGAAAATGTATTTTTATAATTTATATGATATACGTGTAAAATATATTTATAATATATCGTATATCAGGATCATACTTATAGGATTAATTTGACTTTTTCAATGAAAGGAAGCTTAAATTCTTCTTCAACAAAGTATATTCTTAAAATATGCTTACAGTTACTTAATAGACATCTTCAGGAGAAGTTTTGCTATTAATTGTAAGGTAATTTACGGGAAAAGTTTGACTTGCCAGCTTATTCCTCTTTATTGACGATTCTTCTGATAACCCTTGAATATCAGGCTTGTGGTATAGTTAGATAGAACTTCTTCTAATAATATTCAGTGTAAAATAAAAATATTTTGTGCAGATGAATGAATATTGTAAATTAAGCTAGAGTTCTTCCCTGAGAGCACTTAAGTTGCTGCCATCTCCCTCGCCGAAACGTGGGAAGTGAGGAATGATTCAAGGATCTTTGTGACCGAGTCATTTAAAAATTTCAACAAAGTCTACCATGACTAACACAGATACTCCTCTGAAATTCGTACCATTCGTATAAATGATCAAGATTAAAAAATGATTGTCTAAAAATGAAAGAGATCTAATTCTGCATGTAAGTTCAGTGAAGAACATTTTTTTAAAAAAAACTGTGTGCCAGTAAATCTCAATACATTTTAGTACAATGAATATTCAATCTCGTAGTTTGCTATTCAGAAAGCGTCGGCCCGAGTAGTGTTGGACGTGCTTTCACAAAGAAAATAAAAATAAAAAGTTGCAAATCATTTAAAATCAATATAACAGCTTAAGCTCATCATACTAGGTCAAATTTTTTCCAATAAGTTCTAACTAGCTGAGTTTCAAGTGAGGACCGATAATACTACCGAAGCCAAGAGCCCAGTAGTAGAATTTTAAACTTGGTTCACAAGTAGCACATTTTTATTGTTTTTGTGGGTTAATAACTTTCATAAGCGTTTCTTAAATTTGTATTATTTATGAACATGTACAAAGAAAATTATCCGCACAAAACCTTTGAAAAACTATAGAACATTTTAAATAAAATAGAAATATTAACCACAAAAACTCATTCTAGGAAGCGTCCCTTATAGAAAGTGCTAATTATAAAGTAAAATCACAGTCTTTTAACGTGTCTTAAAAATTATTTTACCAAAATGAAGAGTGAAGAAAAATCAATGGCCTCCAAATGCAAAACAAAACAGGTTAGAATATTTTTAAAATTGGATTATTGATTACATCCAAAAAAAAATTACGAAGCGGCTTGTACTTCATTGCTTAACTACTTTATCACATTCGTTCGCCCATTTACAATGATGAAGTAAAACTAGTAAATTTTATTTATTAGTTAAGTAGTTTTAAAATTAATAGAAATCTAAGTAAATGTATAAAATGTTAAGAAATATTAAAACTTTTGATCAATTTTAATGAAAACACATACACGTTGCACAGAAAATGAATATAAATTACAAATTTAACATCTAATATATACTTTTGCGACATATATACAGTTGTATATGGTCTACAGTACTTTTTAAACTAAGGAAATAAACAATTTTATTATTAAACCGGTACTAAAACAAAATTCGTTTCACCGTATAATATAATTTTGTATTAATTAAAATATTATAATTTTATTATAGTTGTATAGAGATTATTTTTGTTTTGATTAATTATTATTGTTATACAAATATTAAGTTATTTTTTAAATGCATTTGAATATAGTTTTTCAATGTAATAATAGAATTAATGTAACTAAAAGATGAAAAATGTATAAGAAGTATTAATGAGAGCATTAGAATCTAATTCTAATGCATAATTGCATCTATACATCTGATCGATTCAGATTGAGAATTGAGCTTATTTTGTGAATATTAGTTTTGTACATATCAATTAATTTTATTATTTTGTAAAGATGTTATTTTTTTCCGTATATTCTTGGCGTTAAGGTCTAAAGCATTTGAGAAAGGACAGATTCCGGCCAGCTATACTATAATTGTGACCTGCTTTGTTGGTAAACATGTCACCTGACTGACAGAAACAGGGTGACAGTGTTCTGCCTCTTATTATGTTAGCGGCTGGAGTCTGTTTTCTCGTCTTCAAGAGCAAAAAAACAGCCGTTTACTTCTGTTTCTGTCCGACTGCCCATAAGTGAAAAAAAAAAAAAAAAAATTAACTGAATCCCTTTTCAGTCTCAAGTTTACGCATTAAAAGTTCGCCACGGAGGAGTTGAGAAACTAAGATAGTTTTCAATAAGAATTAAATAGAAGTAAGTGAGTAATTTGATTTAAAAATAGTGTAAATTCGAAAAAGGTTAAAGTTAATGTCGGCAAGGCACATCCTTTAATAACTTTTATATACTTTTACTTCTTTCGTAATAATGTTCTTGAAAAAAAAAAATTAAAATAAAGTCTTCATTTATAATGTTTTTAACAATTTCCACAATATTGATAAAGCAAAGACATTGCCATTCTATTAACTTTAATCTTACTCACCTCTTCGGTCAATTTTAGCCATTAATGAACTCATCAAAAACGGTTTCTGTAAAGGTGTTAAATTAACGAATTTGGTTCCTCCATTTTAAAAATTTCGGACATTGAATACCTTACAATCAAATACATATAATTATGAATAGTCCATTTTTTAGTTTCTCCTATTAGAGCTAGTGAAGATCAGAGTAAATTTTTAAAAATGTACTTTGTAATACATAAGTATATGAATTGAATTCCTTGGCGGAAATCAACTAAAAAAGGCTGGTTCGATTTTCGTGAACTTGGGAAAATTAAATCATAGAGACAGCCTAAATTTTCTGAGCAAATTTCTTTAAAGACAGACATAGTTAAAATGAATAACTACTATGAACAAACATGCTGGAGAAATTAAGTGCGAGTAAAGAACTTTCTTCGGTGTAATATTGACTTTATAGTAATGAAGCTACCAAGGTTTGTTTATTCATAAAAGACCTCTTTTTTGGGAACTATACAGTTTCAAAACACAAAGAGAATTGGGGGTTTACCTGTATCGCCAATTTTTAACTTCATAACTCATAAAAAATAAGCAAAATTTTTTCTTATGTTTTTCTCAAATGAAATTTAGCATATCACTCATGTATAAGGAGTTACTTAAGTACACTTCAAAGCATAAATTGAAATAGAGGCTTGAATCTATAGATATAGATCTTTAAATCAAAATCAACCCTCCTTCCTTTTATTCTTACTCGATTTCAGTTACATGTTCATTGATTTAGGACAAAAAAAAAATTAAATAAGTATAAGAAAATTACATTTTTAACATTTTATGGTCTATAAAATTACATTTCCCATAATACTTTAGAAAGAGCGGCAAATAGTAAGTTAATCTACTACTGACATGAGGTTGAAGATTCCCTCTACCAAAGGCAGTAAATGATGAAGAAAAGCTAAGAGAATATGCCCAGAGCTAATTATTGGCTATGGGTCAGTAATAATTAGGAACAGAGATAAATTGAAGTTAATTTATTATAATAAATAATTACACCTACTAATTACAGATAATAGATTCTACTGCCCTTACAAACTAATAAATAAATAAATAGGAAAGATAAATTACTAAAGATAAAGTTAATTAATAAATGTGCACAAGTAAATTAAATGTGCTTATTTACAAAGAGGCCTCAAAAAAACTTGCTAATTACAGTCACTTATTACTTCACTATTTTGCCAGCACTGAAAAGGTTATGACTAGCCCGACACTCTGAGACATGTGATTGACAAGGAAACTGACTCTGGCTGAGACTAACTTAAAACTGAGTCAGGGGGCTGCTGTAGAGCTGCTTTTATAACTTCGTAGAAGGGCCGAGGCAGGCCTAGAAGATTCTAATAGCAATTTCTAAGTAACTCTAATTACTTTCTCTGAAGAAAAGAAGCAGGTGACATCCTTAAATATGGCCCTTCTTGTACAGGTCTGGTCCTATCGTTACACACTTTCCTAGTCTTTAGCAGTATCTTCTGATTCACTCTAAAATGCAGGAAAATTCTAGTTCAATAATAACAAATCTTCATTTGTGGATCTTTCAAATAAAATGATCTGTTCAAAATCTGTATATAAAATTTTACGTAATGGTTCTAGGTCAAAATTTTGGTTATGATAGTGGTGTCGGCTCCATGGCCTAGTAGTCAAACTGCAGGTGCCACTAATCACCTAGTTGGGAGACATGTACAATGACACATTTAAGTTCACAATTTACAACACACATTCCTAGAATATAGCACACACCCTTAGGTCACCTGTCTGCCATGGATGGAGGACAAAGTCAAGTAGCTCCAAAAAGGCTCAAGCAGGCTAATGACCAAGAATCCTGAGATTGAAAGTAAACAGGTTCAGGTTAAAAGAGAATTGCAGTATATAAATAATGGAACTCAGTGAAAGGATTTTTAAAAAAGCCAGTTAGGCTGAAGTAATTTCTCTGAGAGGATTGTCGCTATAAGATTTCTCACAAGGTTGAGGAAAGTAATGATTGTCCAGGTCAATGATTCTCCCACCAAAGTTTCATCGAAAGATGAAAGGGACTGATTCTATAGCCAGCTTTGAACAGTATTACGGGAAGCAGGATAGAGGAATAGTGATGGAGGACCTGAATGCACAGGCCATCGTCTCGCCGATTGGCAGTTAAGTACTTAAAACCATTGATTGTTTTTTTTTTACTTAAGTACATAAATTCTACAAACATCTGTGGGTTGATTTGTGGATGCAGGGGCTATTCAGACTTTAAACTATGGCTTAACAATACTTTCTATACTTACATTTTCATTTATTAGTTAAAAAAACTTTTTTTTTTTAGATATCAATAGATCATTTACTTATATTTATGTTCGAAAACATTTTTATTCTGTTTACAGACAGTTTAACCAAGTCTTTATTTTAATTTACATTTAAAGCGATATGCTAAATTTTATTTGAAAAAAATGTGAGAAAAATTTTTGCTAAATTTTTTTAAGAAAAACAAACTCATAGCGGCTTCTAGAAGTCAAAAATTGACAGTTCAGGTAAACCCCAGATTCTATTTGTGTTTTGTTTCTGTATAATTCTCAAAAGGGAGGTCTTTTATCAATAAATAAACCTGTGTTTTGTTCATTGCTATACTCACTCTTAATTTTTTCAGCATGTTTGTTCATAGTAGTTATTCATTTTATTTCTGTCTATCTTTAAGAAAATTTGCTCAGTTTAGGCTGTCCCTATGATTTAATTTTCCCAAGTTCACGAAAATCGAACCAGCCCTTTTTAGTTTCTTTCCGCCAAGGAATTTAAGTTATATACTTATATTATATATCACAAAGCTCATTTTTTAACATTTATTCTGATTTTCATTAACTCTATTAGGAGAAGCTAAAGTATAGACTATTTAAAATTATATGTATTTGGTTGTAAGTGATTCAATGTCAGAAATCAGACATTCTAATTAGAATTAGAAAATTCATTGGAGATTTCAAGAATATTTTCATATTATGATTTTGTAATTAGAGATGATAAATATTCACTAAGCTATTTTAGGTGTGCTAGAGTAGTAGTGGGGATCAATTCATGTTATCTAATTCTGGTGCTATGGGTTAAAATCCCTACCTGGGGAAATTTTCTTGAGAAATAAAAGCTTGCCGAGAGCCATGGATAATTAGAATATGGTGGTTGCCAGTATATTATCCCTCCTTGCCTCCCTCAGTGATTGTAAGGGAGAAGAAATAAAATAAAGAATTCTGAGATGATTTTAGTTGGGGTTCGGTCAAGGTAGATGAAAAAAACACAACTTTAAAAAATAAATTTTTTAATAAAGGATTATCTGCTAATGTTTCGGCTTACATTGCAAACCATCTTCAGGGCTATCATGAAGATGAGAGAGGACGTCCTGTCCCTAAGTTCACATTTTTATGGAAATTAAATTAAAAAATACATTTTTTAAATTTGTGTTTTTTTGGATCTACCTTGACCGAACCCCAACTAAAATCATCTCAGAATAATATCTACGGTAAAAAAAACTCTCCTCTTAAAATAAAGAATTTATAAACATTTTATGGGGAGCTTGAGAGAGAACCAACCATAGCCACAGAACATTATTTGTTTNTTTTTGTTTTGATTAATTATTATTGTTATACAAATATTAAGTTATTTTTTAAATGCATTTGAATATAGTTTTTCAATGTAATAATAGAATTAATGTAACTAAAAGATGAAAAATGTATAAGAAGTATTAATGAGAGCATTAGAATCTAATTCTAATGCATAATTGCATCTATACATCTGATCGATTCAGATTGAGAATTGAGCTTATTTTGTGAATATTAGTTTTGTACATATCAATTAATTTTATTATTTTGTAAAGATGTTATTTTTTTCCGTATATTCTTGGCGTTAAGGTCTAAAGCATTTGAGAAAGGACAGATTCCGGCCAGCTATACTATAATTGTGACCTGCTTTGTTGGTAAACATGTCACCTGACTGACAGAAACAGGGTGACAGTGTTCTGCCTCTTATTATGTTAGCGGCTGGAGTCTGTTTTCTCGTCTTCAAGAGCAAAAAAACAGCCGTTTACTTCTGTTTCTGTCCGACTGCCCATAAGTGAAAAAAAAAAAAAAAAAATTAACTGAATCCCTTTTCAGTCTCAAGTTTACGCATTAAAAGTTCGCCACGGAGGAGTTGAGAAACTAAGATAGTTTTCAATAAGAATTAAATAGAAGTAAGTGAGTAATTTGATTTAAAAATAGTGTAAATTCGAAAAAGGTTAAAGTTAATGTCGGCAAGGCACATCCTTTAATAACTTTTATATACTTTTACTTCTTTCGTAATAATGTTCTTGAAAAAAAAAAATTAAAATAAAGTCTTCATTTATAATGTTTTTAACAATTTCCACAATATTGATAAAGCAAAGACATTGCCATTCTATTAACTTTAATCTTACTCACCTCTTCGGTCAATTTTAGCCATTAATGAACTCATCAAAAACGGTTTCTGTAAAGGTGTTAAATTAACGAATTTGGTTCCTCCATTTTAAAAATTTCGGACATTGAATACCTTACAATCAAATACATATAATTATGAATAGTCCATTTTTTAGTTTCTCCTATTAGAGCTAGTGAAGATCAGAGTAAATTTTTAAAAATGTACTTTGTAATACATAAGTATATGAATTGAATTCCTTGGCGGAAATCAACTAAAAAAGGCTGGTTCGATTTTCGTGAACTTGGGAAAATTAAATCATAGAGACAGCCTAAATTTTCTGAGCAAATTTCTTTAAAGACAGACATAGTTAAAATGAATAACTACTATGAACAAACATGCTGGAGAAATTAAGTGCGAGTAAAGAACTTTCTTCGGTGTAATATTGACTTTATAGTAATGAAGCTACCAAGGTTTGTTTATTCATAAAAGACCTCTTTTTTGGGAACTATACAGTTTCAAAACACAAAGAGAATTGGGGGTTTACCTGTATCGCCAATTTTTAACTTCATAACTCATAAAAAATAAGCAAAATTTTTTCTTATGTTTTTCTCAAATGAAATTTAGCATATCACTCATGTATAAGGAGTTACTTAAGTACACTTCAAAGCATAAATTGAAATAGAGGCTTGAATCTATAGATATAGATCTTTAAATCAAAATCAACCCTCCTTCCTTTTATTCTTACTCGATTTCAGTTACATGTTCATTGATTTAGGACAAAAAAAAAATTAAATAAGTATAAGAAAATTACATTTTTAACATTTTATGGTCTATAAAATTACATTTCCCATAATACTTTAGAAAGAGCGGCAAATAGTAAGTTAATCTACTACTGACATGAGGTTGAAGATTCCCTCTACCAAAGGCAGTAAATGATGAAGAAAAGCTAAGAGAATATGCCCAGAGCTAATTATTGGCTATGGGTCAGTAATAATTAGGAACAGAGATAAATTGAAGTTAATTTATTATAATAAATAAACTTATAAATAAATAAAAATGACAGAACTGTGTTTGCCATACACATTATTTAGAATATGTTTATTCATCACATCATACACGATATGATAAAATACATTTTTATTATGAAACACAGTAATATATGTCTTATATAACACAACTTCTTCACGAGAAGGTAAATTTCCTCTTAAGTATCCTACAGATCATTAAACTAAATTAATTTTAAAAAATTGATGAGGATTTTTGTGGAAAGTAAGCAATGTTACAATAAATAAATATAACCACCTAATTTTGAATCAAAATAACGTACTTAAGTTAATTGCAGAGATAGCTAACAGATAGCTTTGTTATATAATAAATAATAATTATTTAAGACCTGAACAATGTTTTTACAATGGTTATATTTGTTCTGGATGATGAATAAAATATGATTGTATTAATATCCATTAATTATTTATTTTGAACAAATTTCACAAAAAAATAATTTTACATAGTTCTTTCCAATAAAATCAAATATGAACTTTTGTCTTGGAAAATCTCAAATTCCATTTTCATGGAAGATAACTAGGCTTGAACTTAAATTAAGTATTACTTCAAAGATTTTGCTAGAAACAATTACATTACTTCAACAGTATTTACAAATTCTAACATAAAAAATAATTTTGAGGACCCTTTCATAAGGTAAGTCAATGTTTTATAAACTGTCAATTTGTTTCAGGGTGATACATTTACTATATCAAAATTAATTAATACTCCATACTCTTATAAAGAATTTTTCCTTTATTGTTGCTTCATTTATCACAAAAATTTTTCACTGCATTATTATCAGACAACCTTCTTGAAGAACACTCACCAACAAAATGTTTGTGAAGAAGAGGAATAGAACCCCAATCATTCCTCAGAACATCCCTTATTTCTGAATTCATCAACAAGGAACCGTTTTATACATATTTGAATACTTGACACATAGGACCTACTGCTTCTTGAGAGCACAATGCATAGCAAATATCTTATTTGAGATACCTTGTTGCTTTGATTTTGAAATAGCCCGAGGAAGTGTTAGTGACCTCTTGAAGTTTCTTTCAGGATAAGTGGGGATCATCCTACAATCAAACAATAGTTAACAGTAATCAATTAATAGTAGCAAACTGTAAAGAGCTGTTATTTCAGTAAAACTGGGAAAACAAAACAAAAATAACTTAAAGGAATATATATATATATATATATATATATACATAGAGAGAGAGAATTGTTTTTGTTTTGCTCGTAGGTGACTTTAACAAGGTGTTTGGTCATCAGATTTATTATTTTTAAAAAAAGGGGGCTTATGATTTAAGATTAGGTGATGACAGTCTTTACTGCTGAAAACAAAAAAAAAAGAGTTAGCAGTAAGTTGACTTAATATGTCTATGCCAGGGTGTAGGATTGATTATGGAAAAAAGTCTATCATACAGAAGCTACTTCAACTAAGTGAATTCCTGTTTTATAGTTGATGATTATTTGCATTTGAACCTTCCATCTCATGTTATCCTCCATATTCATAGAATATATCTATTAAAAAAATCTGTATTGAGTTTCATTACACTACACTGAATATTAGCCTGTTACTTTTTGTATTGGCACTTGGCATTTCAGACAATACCCTAAATTCATCAGATTGTGCAAAATAACAAACTTGGCTTTTCATTTTACATTTAAATACGATGTTCTAAATTTCATTTGGAAACAACTAATTGTAGCTTCTAAACAGTAAAGTATAAAAAAAATGTATGGGTAAAATTTTGTTTTGAACAACGAAATTGATCAATTTTGCTGAGAATTTTCTCAAATATTTCTTTTATCAATTAATTAATCTGTGTTCATTTTCACCACTCTAAACTAAATATTGTGCCAACTAAATAAAAAAAACCAAAAAAAAAAAAAAAAAATCATGTTTACTCCCACTTGACATTACCGGTATTCCCTTACTCCTTATTGTTCAGTATTGTAGTTTTACTCCTAAAATATTTATTTTATCAACCAAATATCAGTGTTTCATAATTCAAAAATAAATAACATGCCCCTTATATAAAAAAAGAATTTTGTATTTACACTGGGCATATAAATTCCCCTACCTATCATGAGGTCAAGAGGGAAGCTGTCAAAATAGAGAAATCTGCAGAACTAAGATGTGAGTAAATAAGGTAAAGTACAGATATAACTGTAATGGGTTGAGAGGAACAATGTGGTGAGGTTAGAAGGGATAGATGTGATTCAAGGGAGTAATGAGAAATGTAGATAAAATTATAAAGGATAAGGATGCAAGTACAGGTAGGAGAATTTTATGACAGGGACTATTAATTTTTCAAAAGTTAAAATAATTTTGTGTGAATGAAAAACTTGGCTCTATGTTGGTTCTATCAATAACAGGACTGTGTTGTAAGTTAATGTGTATGGTTTAGGTTATTTGTCACATATGTTCATATAGTTTTGTTGGATTGGTGAGCACAAATTTTCTCTAGTTTATGTTCATCGATTTTGTGTGTTGATTATATGGAAAATAGAGTTTCTGGTTTGACTAATATGTGATGAATGGCATTTGGCAATGGAAAAAGGGATTTTATAAATGTAACTGCTTCTATTAAAAAAGGGAATTCTTTCTGAGGAGTGTACAGAGGTTTGAGTTTTTTATTGGGGGAAAAACAAGTTTTAGGTTCTGAAAAGTTTAATTGGGAGATTTATTAATTTTTTCAGAAAGGTTTGGTATAAAAGGAAGCGAGGAAAAATTAGTCATTGTTTTGGAAGGAAGGTTTAATTTGGGAAATTAAATTATTGAGGATTTTTATAACATGGATGGAGAAGCCATTAGAGCAAAGGATATCAATCACTTGTTGTATGTTTTTATTTGAAATGTTTTGTCAGAGAGTGTAAGTGATCTGGGAATGAGATTTTTGGAAACATATATTCTTTTGGTGATGGGGATGAAATGAATAGAAATGCAGGAGTCAGCCTGAATAAGTTTACCTAATTTATTAGTTAGTGGTAGTGATATTGGTTTAATGCAGAGAGGATTTGGGGGATTTTTAATGAATCCAATATAGAAATAGAAATAATGATTTCATTTTTATTTCCTTTAAAAAAAATTAACTACTATTATAAAAAATATACTGTTTTAATGGAGGTGAAAAAAAAATGAAAACCATAGCTCCCCTCAAAAGGTAATGATTTGTTTCAAGAGATGCAGAGTTTGAAAATCAGAAAATTATGTCATAGGTCAAATTCTTCGAGAATGGCTGAACTAAATTTGATGAAATTTGTAACCACCTCTTGACCAAGTTTAGAGGCCCTCCATAGGGTCTTCAAAGCTGAAGGCAGCTTTTTTTCAAAGGAGGTACACACCCAGAACTTGATATGAGATATACCTTCTCTACAAGGTACAATTTGTCTATCCTGGTTAGGAAAATAAACACTGTTTATTCAGAAGATAGGAGAATCTTTAAAGATCAAAGAAATGGCTGTACATGTGTTTGAAGATAGGGAAGCTTTGGAAAACAGGATTTTTGAGGCTATAGAAAAGGCCTAATAGGAAAAAAGAGCATGCCCTCCCCACATGGACGAGTGAAGGGCACGAAACTCGTCATATTATAACCTGAAAGGCAGAGTACACCACCAAGATAAGAATAAGGAGTTGCCCATAGGAGACGAGGAAGAACTTTTGGTGAATGACCAAGAATTCCAGCTTAGTGAAATATGTTTTGAGGTAACAGGTTATGTTGATGACCTAGTGATTATAAAAAAAAAGAAATTTGTAAACATCCTATAAAAGTTGCAGAGTTAACTTGGTAGATCAAGGGTGCATGATAAAGTGTCACCTAAAAAAATGTATTTAGGGGACTCCACTTTGTAGAACATATCAGGAAAAAGAACAGCAGACCACAACTAGTGTGATTATAAAACATTCCTACAACTGATTCAAGCTCCACATGCTTCACTACAATTCACCTGGATGAATGAACTTGGTTATTCATGTAGTTTTGGTTCAGAGTCATTAAGACTGAAATTATGTCCTACTCCAGTTTAAAATAATAATAATAATGAACAATCTGATGATTGTAAAATTTTGATAAATGCAATAAAATATATATTTTTGTTCATTTAGTTTTGTTGTGTTCTCCAAAACTGGCTTGTATATTATAGATTTAGTTTGGCCTTGATCTATAATGTACAAGGTAGTTAAACAAAAATTAATAAGTTTTAAATTTCTTTAATAGTCATCATGGTTACACCTATAACTTGGTATTTAGTTTTTTGCAAAGACATTGAAATATAAATATTCCTTCTTTTTTTTTTTTTTTAGCTTTTGTTATAATCCAAATATAATATTATATTTATGGCTCAACCATAATGTTTTTGTTGGTGATGATAAGAGTTTAAGTGTAAATGTCCATGTGCTTCTGTTTTAAAATAGATTAACTAATCCACTGAAGTAACTATCACAAGAAAACTAAGAAGACCAAAAACTGCAAGATATTTGGATCAAATTTGTTTTACCTTATTATATATGAATTTAACCTAATGAATGAATAAATAAATGAAACCACTAACTTTTTCTTCCCCTCCCTAAATGTACATCAGATGATTCTACTGAAAATATCAAAAATAAATATTTAAGACCCCTATTTTGGAGAACAGGTAGAAAGGATAAACATAAATTGTTATGAAGAATAGCAATGATCTGTATTACTACATTAAAATAAAAATAAGATTTGATACACCACTATGATGTGATTTCAGCTCCTGAGGGAGCTGTATAGTTCAGCCTTTTTACCTATTTTCCAGCTATTTCAAAATTTACAACTTGGATACTGAATTTACACCTATTATTTGCAACTTGCTAAACAAAGATTAAATACAATACTATTTTTAACCTGTTGCTGACTTCTTTAAAATTTAAGAAACCTGATATCTTCTTTTCCAATTGATCTCTAAAAGTTTTCTTGGATGCTACTACTTCCTTTGACAATGAATACATTCTAAAGAACATAAATATCAAACTATCAGAAATTGAATATTAATTTTAAATTTAAATAAAAACTCATGACAAAATAATGTATTTACATTAAACTATTATCAATCCTTAGTTATTTTTACTATTCCTTGGCTAGTATAATTACTATTCAACATCACATTCCAAGTTAACTATCCATAACAATTAGGAAAAATATTTCATTAAAAGATTCCACATAAAATAATATTCTCTCTATATCAAGCTAGAGTTATCAATTTACAGTAATACAAATTCACTCATTTTTTCAAATTTGGAACATGATGACTGTTCACACTGGACTCTTTTCTCCCACGAGGATTTTTTTTAAATTATTGAAAGTCATAATAATCTGACTGTACATAATATTTACCTAAAAATGTTACATATCACTAAAATTGTGCAATAGGAGAAAATTAACCTGCATTTTACGAAATCCTATAGAACTCATGAGGAAGATGAAGTACATGACTTCAAAGATGTCACTCAACTGTATTATAATGATTTGAGAAGCAAGAAAACTTGACTTGTAGATAAAAAAAAAGTAAATATCAATAATACAATTACTCATACAACAGTATATATAATCTACAAGTTAAGTACATCATATATACAACAATATATATGATGTACTTAACCAGTAGTACACCATAAATACTGTTGTACATCATATATACTGTATTAAAAAATTAAGATTTCGGCATATCAAAACAACCATATTCACGTAGGCATCCATGGATGTCAGATGTATGTAGAATTACTTCTTCCAGGCTGGACCGTGTCAACTGGTGGTTTCTTGCCGAGCTTTTGCACATCCTGTGATGGCTGAGTAAAGAAGTGAGCGATCACCGATTTAGATGGTTTTATACCTGCCATTGACTGGTTTTTAGTCGCAGCTTGCCTTCCCATTGGCTAATCGTGTCTTCCGGTGAAAGGTCTAAGGTGGTGCTTGGGAAGCCCTTGTGTTAGCTCATTGATAGTTTATTTCTAAATCCTCCAGTCATACAGCACTGGTTTCCAATTTTTGCTTAATCTGTATCCATCTTCTCTATTGAAATTATTCGGGTTGGATATTGGATATCTCTATGGCTTCTCTGATGGTCTGTAATAGTTTTCTCTAGCCAGGATTGTTGCGTCTTCGAATTGGATGTGGTGATTGGTGTCTGCAGTGTTCTGGCAGTGCTGATTTTTTATACGTCCATGTTTAATATCAGAAATGTGTTCTTTAAGACGAGTTTCGATGGTTCTTCCTGTATTCTTGCTGATATATGATTTTTCCCAATTTTAACTGTGGTTGAATGATTAATGTTGATTTGACCATCAATATTAAATATGGGACAATGATTACTAACTTTTTTTAAAAGTTTTATTTGAGGTTCCCCATAGATTCCTAGACTCCTGCACTAAGTTAAATTGGTTATACCTTTTCTTCCAAAAACAAAATGTACTAGGCACATTCCAATATCAATATATCCAAGGCCTAAAACCCTTAAATTTTCTACCTTTAATATTTAACTTTTCCCTTCCTTTCCTTTAGCCTTATAACTAAAAGGTTTCAGACATTCCTCCAGTGTCAATATATATGTTCATGATAGTGTGAACTATCTCTCTTTGCAATGACTTGCTGAAAAATTCTTACAGATATATAAATTTCAATGTCATCGAATACAAGCAATCTATACATTTTCTAACACTGTAAAAGAGGGTTTGAATTGTATATGATAGGGGACAGTGAGTCAATAATGGAGATGTTAATAAATTTTGTACATTTTAAATATATATATAT
>KZ808225.1:169753-185868 GCA_000696205.2 Oncopeltus fasciatus
AAAAAAAAAAGAAAATAGAGCTATTTCAAGTTAAGCCAATATTTAATTTTAGAGCTAGATCAAAAATAAATAATTGCATTTTTCTTTAAAAATGCTGAACTGATCATGATAGAATCCGGTTATTAAACAGTTGCAATTATTGACAAGATATTTTTCTGACTAATGTGTTGTGGACTAATATTTTTATTCTTCTAGGGTGCATTATATACATTACATAATTATTTCAAATAAATTGCAACTGTTTAGTAAACTGATTCCATCATGACCATGATCATCATCCCCCTTTCAAAAAAGTACTATGAACAGCAGCCTGAATGAAAAATTTTAATTTGATTTTTTTAAATGTTCATGTCTTTAAAAATTAAAAATAAATTTTGAGAGAGTGAAGCAATTTGAATGTTTCAGGTTGATAACAATGTATATTTATCTTTAAAATAATCTGAAAATATTGTTTAGTAAAATAAAACTATTTGAAATTTCTTAATAATAAGATGGTCATTTCCTGAGGTACCAAGAAAGTTTAAGAACATTTGCATGAATATGCCAAAAACAATGCAGCAAACCAAAAGTTTCAGGCCATCCTTATCAGGAAATATGAGCTGAAAGAAAATCACAAGGAAGGAAAACATAAGGTATGAATAAATCAAACAACTTTCCTCAGGTTTGAACCCCAATCATACAATAAAATGACAAAGAGCAAGGGCTGGAGAAGCAAACTTAAAATGATGAAAATAAATCAAGAAGTTGACAGTATAGTGGCAATATGTAATCCAAACTGTTCTTTACACAATCAAACTCAGACCAATTTTCAAAACTATGTTTAGAATAAGAGAAACTTCAAACTTGTAAAATTGTTGAGTAAAGGGGGGAGGGGGATAATAAATACATAACACATATACCTCTCCTTTTGACAATCAGATTTTTGAGATCAGAGATTTTTGTATGACATTCAAGACTATTAAAAAAAATTAATTTTCAATGACTCAACAATACCAAGAATAAATGTTATGAAATTAATAAATTTGAAATTTGGGCTTAAAGAGGGATATATCTTGATGAAAAAAACACTTTCATTGAAGTGTAAGAAATAAGCTAAAGAAACAAAATTAAAAGCTAGACTATTTGACATTAATATACTTACTTTTTACGATTTCTTATCATATCATAAAGGCTCATATCCATTAATTCAAATATGATAGTAACTCTTCCTGAGTCTTTATCACTAAAATAAAAAGAAAATAATGGTTGTTATATTATATCAGTCTTTAAAAGTCATAAATGAATTGTAAAGGTTATATATTCGGCACCTACAAATGTGGCTCTATCATATGTAGAATGTTCTCATGTCTGGTCAATTTGCGAAGTGCAATCAATTCTGGCATTTTTTCTGCATGATTGGGGCTAAAAAAAAGGCAAGGAACAAATATTTTATTACTGATATGGCATAAAAATAAAACAAAATAAATATTAATGAACATAATATTAAAGAACTATAGACAAAAATTATTAGCAATTAAATACAAATTTTGAGGCTGATCAATAAACAAGTTTCAGTTCCTACCTTGAACTTAGCTTAAGTTGTATATTTCCTTTAAAATTTAATGAAGGTAACCATTAACTGTTATTTTTAACTGAGATTAATACACAGTGATGACCATTTATTTGTTTTATTGTTGATTTTATTTTTATTTTATTATATTTTTTATCNACGCCACCATCAGACGCTAATTGAGTAGACGCCATTGTCCTGGCAGCCTGTAGAAAATCATCTTTAGTTTTTTGTTTTTTTTAATAGTGCACATCGATTGCTAGTGATCATTAGCGCTAACGGAAGTAGTTATTTGTTGGAGTATGGATATACTATGTTCGCCTCACATAAATCGTGAGTCAAAATGGAATACAAGGTAACGAACGGAATTTGAATGTGGTTAAGGAATATATTTTAAGTCATCAAATTACAAGATGTTAAGTAACAGAATGTAATAAATAAAGATTTATTAAAAAAATCTACATTAAAAAAACTTTTAGTACTTACATATCACATTTCAGGTTCATTTAGACTCTTATTTGTCTTATTTCTCTGAAAAACGAATTAAGCTTGTCCTTTTTTATTTAAAAATAATATGCCAAATTTTATTAAGAAATAAAACTAATTTCAGTTTCTAGGCCACATAAATTAATTTGCTGTACAGGTCAACTCCCACTCTTAATTCTTTAATTTTGTAGTGTAACTCTTAAAATTGAAAAAATGTTTTACTCCCAATTGACATTTCAGGTAATCCTCCTTATGTCGAGTTTCACTACTCTGAAATAAATATTATGCCCACTACATTAAAAAAAACTTTCTGATTTCACACTTGAAATTTCAGGGAATCCCTCACTTTTATTTGTCTGATTTATATTTATAGCAAATATAGACTTTTAATTTCTGACAAACCCTAACACATCTGAGTAGTGTTTTTTTGTTCTAAACTAAATCTTATGCCCACTGCAAATTGTATTTTAATATGTATGCAAAAAAAAAAAAAAAAAAAAAAAAAAAAATGCTTTTAGCTAATAAATTGTAGGTAATCTCCCCACTCCTATGGGACGAATATTGCTCAATAACAAACTTATTATTATAACAAACAAGCCTTTTATTTGAATTTAATAGCTACATGTGGAATTTAATTAAGAAATAATTAAAGTGGTCTTGACACATTTACACTCATACATATATTAATGCATTAATTATATATATGAATGTATACACATGTAATAATTTTAGTAACTATAATTTTTGGTGTCCAGTACATAAGATTGAAGAAAAAAAAAATTATGAAAATCAACATCAATAGCAACATTCCTTCAAAATCTGCTTAAAGGGAGTATTACTTATAAACGAGTATTATTTATTATCAAGTGATGAGTAAAATTTCCTAGAAAGATTTATGGAGTCAAATCACAGGATCAAACAGTAAGAGGTCTTATTACCTAATGAATTTTGATTAGCATGAGTGTCAGAAGAGCCTTCACTGAAAAATCAGTTATTTACATCTTTGGTAGTAAAGTTTCATTCTATAAATAAAGGAGACTGACACATTTTCGACTCAACTTCAGTTAATTCCTTTAGCCAATGCTCTGTGGAGGGCCCACTTAAAAAAGGGGAAAAAAAATCATTATCTATTACTAAGTGAAAAGGCAGTTGGGTTTCAGTCAATGTGTCCAAAAGAAAAGGATAATTCTTCAAAAACGATCGTTTCTATTTTCAGAATTTCTGCTTACTTTACAAGCCATATTTTAGGGCTATCATTAAAGTAAGAGGAGAGTAATTATCTAACTGAAGAAATCAAATATACCACTCTGACCGAATCCCAACTACTCTCATTGTATATCTCCATTAATCTTTGACAATACATATTGTGTAATCAGTCTTCATCTTTTCATCAAGTTTTAAGAACAAAGGACAACATGTAAAATTAAATTCAAAATTTTGGCCCAAAAGTGGTTTGATACAACTAATATTCTAGTTAGGCATATTCAAGATGACCATGGTTATCACAAAGGATATGGGATGTGTGTGTTATTCACAGGAGCAAAAATGCAGTTTGCTCCTGTGACTGACACCCACATCCCATATCGTCTATTTTAGTTTAATTTTAAGAATTTTTTTTAAAAGTAAATATAATAATTTACCTCCCAAAATTTTTTTTCAATACTTTGGCAGCAACAGTAACTCCTGATTGTCTGTCCATACATTCTAAGACCTCAGAAAAAGATCCTTCACCAATTTTGTTCAATACTTTATACTCTAAAAAATTACAAAGTAAAGTTTTGTATTAACAATATAAGCAGATAAATATCAAGGAAAAATATTGTTAAAATTATGGTGAAGTTATGTTACAAAGTAGTTGAAGAAAATTCCTTTTAAAATTATTTATTTATGACAAGATGAGGAAAATGGGCTCTTAAATTTATATATACAGTATTATTGATAATTCAAATTTAATAATATATTGATTATAGCTGATAATTATAAGATTAAAGTAGTTCTCAGTAACTGTTCAGACTGCAGACAATATGAGGAAAACCAAAAGTTAAGAATGAAATAAAAAAATACATAATAAAATACTACAAGAACTGCATCTATTCCTATCATGGGGGAGATTTTGAATGTCTGAAAGTCTGTTCAATTGATGTATATGAAAACCAATTTCTCTTAGTCACAGAGTTGAAAGGAGCTACCTCACTGACTGTTTGAGACTGATTACTTACGATGTGTCAGAATAATGATTACAAGTCCAAGAATATTCTCTAAAGATGAGAGTATACCTGAACTTTTCAATGTAATTACATTGATTCTTCTATTTTAACCCTTTGAGACCTGGCGTACCCAAATTTACACATAAAATATCAAAAAGTTTTTGGTATTTATTTCGCTACAAATGCAATTGTACAAATTTTTTTTCAGATTCATTGGACACAAAAAAATAATTCAGGTAATAAAAGGGTTAAGGTCTTTTGAAAAAACAGTTCACTGGATTTTTTTCACTAATGTTCTTGACAAAACTACAAGGTCAGATTATTATAAGCAAATTGAATGAAAGAGAGATATTTTCTTTCTCTTAAAGATAAATTTAAAAACAATTGTACAGAATTTAAGAACTAAGCTAAAACAATTGTTATTATTGTTAAATCTGCAACAAAAATTGAATTCATGCAATCCTAGCCAAAATTAATAATTTCTAAATAAACAAAGAATAAGATAAATTTCATTCTGGAAAAATTAAACAATAAGTAAAACACAATACACATACAAGAATGTGACCACAGTCTAAAGGAAAATTATGCTACAGACCTAAATTAAATTAATCAGGTATTATTTAATCTAAAGAATTATTAAAAAATAGTAAATCTATTCACTGAAATGCATAATTAATTCAATTTAAAATAAATTACACCTTTGAATAAATAAAAGTCTTATTTGACAAACATATTTTTTTTAATAATAGACATGTAGTGCAAAACATTTCTTAAAGATAAAAAATAAATAACCCAGAAAATGTACTACTTATAATTTTTATTATTATAAGTTAACCATTATAATGGAAGAAAAAAAAAGTTATTCCTAATCCATCAAAAGGTTTAGTTACATAAAGATAGGAGTGAACTAAAAATATACTTACTTGCCTTAAAATTAGTAAGCATTGGACAAATAAAAAATATTAGGGGGAAAAAGTGTTCACATTATAACCTATAGGGAAAAAAAATAAAAATAAAAGAAAGGTTATAAACATTTTTAAAAAAGTTTACAGAATTACCATCTGCAAACATATCTTCTTTAAGACATAATTTTACATCCATATGTTGCTTCAAGGGCCCAGGAGAATCCCGGACATAGCCCATAGTTATCCTCATGGTGAGAAGATCTGCTTGACAGTGAACCGATGTGAGTTCAAACTCCAATTGAAATTACTGAGCAGTAACAATAATACCTTTGACCTTATACATTCATTTTGCTCCCTTCTTAAGTTTTGTTATTCGATATCACGCTCTCTAAAAATTATTTATTTAAATTTTAATAAATAAAATAGNAGTAGCTCGTTTATGCATTTGTAAAGTACGAATTATCATAATAATAATTTTTAGTTATTAAAATATCGGTTATTTGAATTGTCAAGAAATATTTTTAATAAAAACAATTTTAAGAAAATAATAAGATACTATTAACTTTACCTAAAAAATATGGATGAGAATTTTGACAAATAAAAATTTTTGCGTTATTAAAAAGAAGATAAAATTATATGTCCCAAAGTATAGTAGCTAAAAAGGGATATTTTTCTCACACCAATTTAATACCCCCCCCCCCTCTCCACACACTTTTTGGACGACAATCAACTCCTCTGAGAATTTCGTCAATAGAGAAAAGCTATGCAGATTTCTAAATTCCCACGAGCTTTTTCAAGCCAGCAGTAGGAAAATCAAATAATAAAAAAACAACACATTTTTAAAGTTGATGTTTAATTTAATTAAAGGAAAAAATAATTTTAAAAAAATTATAGTGCAAAGATATTTGACAGACAAAACACATCAAATTACCATATGCATGTATGTATTTGGAAGTGTGTCTGTGCGCGTGCATATGGGAGTAATTTAACAAGGAAAAGTTATTGCTAAATTTAAAAATCAATGAAGTTTTGTAACTGCGCGGCAGTTTCATTCCTGCTCAGCGGTAGCAATATTTCCTTTAGTAGCCAATTGCAGGGTGTGAACGAGGAGTTCAAAAAGAAGAGTTAAAAATTAGGATTAAAAGTATTGCTGGGAGTTATTAATTTGCGTATTAATTATTAATGGAGTTCGATTGTAGAAAGAGAATTGAGTTTGCGGTGATTAATGAATTTTAACAATAAATGGTGACTTAATTTCTTGTGTTAATTCCTTTTCCTCATTGTATCAAACAATTACTATTAAAATTGCCTAATACTTTTTACATAAATTACCATAAATATGTATAGGATGAACAATTTTGATACTATTACTTTTTCAACTAGAATTAGAGGTGCATTTTTTTATGAAATAATTTAATAATTTTTTTATAAGGCTATGTTAAAAGTATTGTTTTATTTTTTCCCCAAAATATGCGTTTTACACAATATATTTACATAAAATAAAAGAAAATGACTTTCTGTGCCTTCCATTTTTGATAAATGTATTTCATACAATTGTAATTCTGTTCCTGTTTTTGGGTGGAGGATATGGTTAGTCCAGAATTTTTTTTTAGATTTATGAAGTGTGTTATTTTTCTATGGGGGAGTGGGAGGTTTCTGTAGCTTAGGGAAAGAGGCAATTAAGTCTTTTTTTAAATGCCGTTTCGTGGATGAGTTTCTGTAGTGGAGATATGTTTAAGTCAGGGCGCTTTGGAGAGGAGTATGAGGTGACTCAAGTAGAGTATTTTTTTTTCCTTACCTGCAACCACTGAAGATTGCCCGAGGCGGGATTCAAACCCGCAGTACCAGAGTTCAGAGCTGATCCCCTCGGCTATGCCAGCACTATAGAAGAGGCTTGTCTCAACAGAGTATTTTGGGGGGAGGGGGAGGAGCTTGTGTCAACATGTAGTACCAGTTACTTGGTACTTTCGGTTTGTTACCAAGATATTTACAGCCTCTGTTAAGTGTATCTATACACATACCCCTCGCAGCTGGTAACTTCGGACAATTCTTCCTGTCAGATTCCCTTAATTAATTTTCTTCTCTATTCTGCCCGTTTACTTTTGTTCTGACAATGCGGACAGATTATAAACTTTTTTTTTTTTTTTTACCTTTCATATAGTTTTATGTCATGTTAACATCTCAAGTGGTGTGTCGCCATTCTATCGGCAATATTCAAACTTTACCCTTTACTTGATCTCGCATTGATAGTCGACCGCCGGTTTTCTAGAACCTCACTGGTTGGTTTTGCTCTCTCTCTCTCTCTCTCTCACTCTCTCTCTCACACACACACTTTCTCTCTCTCTCTCTCTCTCTCTCTCTCAAGGATGGNATATATATATATGTACATATATATAAAACGACAAATAGCCGTTAATACCCTTTGCCTATATTGAAATTGTTAATGATCAATTCCGTCGTTACTAAGACTATATTGACCTTATGGATGTTATATGGAGAGGTTAACTTTTAGGAATAAAGAACCAAGTTATTAAAGACCTTTACGAATGACGGGTGACGCGTCGTCCCTGAGAGGTGTCTGAATTATCTTGAGGTATTTGGAGGATGGAGTCGCTGTCCACACACGGCAGACGATGACTAGTCCTATTGGATTGTTTAGAGGCCCTCCTATAAAGGGTTTGATATCATGGGGAGGTCCAGATTCCTCCTGCCGAATAGTGGTTCTTCAGCAGTCTTGTCCCCCGACCTTTAGTTTCAGCCTTCAGTTCTGCAACGGCAAAGTTGGGGTTGTCTTCGTCCAACAAGAAGGTCCTACTTACTTTGCCGAATTCTCTCAGGATTTTAGTACTCTGGAGATAGTTCAGAGCTGCTGAGCATGAGATAGAGACTCTTCCCTGTACCGTAGAGAGATTCCACTGAACTTATCGACCTGTCGTTGCCTTCTGTACTGAACTACATGTTTTGTAATTAGAATTACCTTTAGTATGGAGATAGGTTTGAATTCTTCGAAGTGAACGATGACTCATGGTCAGAATGAAGGTAAAAAGGGAAAACCAAAAACAATGAAAATTTGATACAGAGCTTGCTACGCACTGCGATGGCACATAAGTTGGATACCTAGGGTACTCGAAAGTAGTTTCGGGTTCTAGATGGTATGGGAACCCTTGAAATCCAAACATACGCTCAACCAGTACTCTTGCTTTAATAAAGTAACAACTCGTAGTTTGTTGTGACCCTGCAAAAAGTAGTGACTTTCTTATTTCTTTAACCGAGTAAGGTATGTTTTGGACGAGCCATAAGTGTAACACTAGGAAGTCCTAACAAGTCGTACATCGACATGCCATGTACCAATTTTTCCATGGATAAGTCAAAGTGTGTAAACCTGAGAGTGCATCGGCTATGCTATTCCTTCATAGACGTTATATTGGCATTTTTTTTTATAAGCTTTATTTACATATTACATTATTTTTCACGTAGGCTTCGACGGTCGTCAGAAGTATTTACCGTTTCTTCTTCCGGGTTGGACCGTGTCAAATTGGTGTTATTTGCCGAGCTTTCGCACATTCTCTTTTCAGCCCTGAAGAAGCCATCACATGATGTGCGAAAGCTCGGCAAATAACACCAATTTGACACGGTCCAACCCGGAAGAAGAAACGGTAAATACATCTGACGACCGACGAAGCCTACGTGAACATNAATCAATATAATCTAAATACTTGATTCAAGTACTGAATTACATTATCTTTCCTGAGCCTGATATTATGGCCTCTTAGAAACTCCAAAACAGCCTTAAAGTAGTCTAATGTTTCCTGGGGAGTATTACTATGTTCCTAGCAGGCAGCTTAGTCGGAGAAACATTTTATAATTGTAGAAGAACATAATTTTAGTTGTTCACGTAGGCTTCGACGGTCGTCAGAAGTATTTACCGTTTCTTCTTCCGGGTTGGACCGTGTCAAATTGGTGTTATTTGCCGAGCTTTCGCACATTCTCTTTTCAGCCCTGAAGAAGCCATCACATGATGTGCGAAAGATCGGCAAATAACACCAATTTGACACGGTCCAACCCGGAAGAAGAAACGGTAAATATTACATTCTGTTAAAAATAAATAAAGAACATTTTGTAATTTGATTTCAATGAATAGTAAAAAAAAATAAAAAATGACATTATTGAAAGCCACATGAGGAGAGAAGGTGACCAGTGACACCACTCACAAATTATTTACAGACTAAGTTTCCAGGAGGTCAAGGGGCCATCTTCGTTTGAGTGGACGGGGAGGGTTGTAGGGGTTGGAGTTGGAAGACAAGGTCTGTGCTAGTGGATTAGGATGGAATGGCAGTTCACTGTGGAAAAGGCTAAAGCGGGAAGAAATTAGATCCTGAACAAAAGGAATATTAAAATCGTGGTGAAGAGAGGAATTCGATACGTAATAGGGAGCATTTGCGATTATATTCGGAGGGTTTTGGATTGAAAGGACTGGATTCGTTGGATGCTAGAAGGCTTTGCGGCACCCCAGATTTCTACTCCGTCTTTGAATTTTACTATGTTCGCCTCACATAAATCGTGAGTCAAAATGGAATACAAGGTAACGAACGGAATTTGAATGTGGTTAAGGAATATTGTTAAATTTCACAACTTCAGGGAGGTCTTTATTCCGCGGTTGGAAATTAACTTGAACGCATTTTGCTTCATATATACTTATTATCATAAAAATATGACGTGCCTTCTAATTGTCTTCCTGGTAATATTTTTCATTCTTGATTCAACTACTACATATTTAAATTATAATAAATAAGCTAAAATTCACCTTAAATACTGTCACATTTACATACATCTAGCTCTACCCTATTGACCAAGGCAGTCAAAGAACGAAAAAAAAAAGAAATCTGCAAGGAGAGGGTTCACCAATTATTTGAAGTAAAAGATTTATTTTCATATATTAGAATTATAAAACAACTTAAATGAAATTTATGACCATTTTAGTCTAGCTTCACATTAATATTTATTATTTCATTGGAAGCATTTCTTCTCTTATCCAGCCGATAAAATAAGAGACATTGGTATACAGTCCAGGTATATCTGTACTTCCACAACCTGCTCCAGAACTTATAATTCCAATCAGTCTGTTCTTGTATAATAGCGGTCCTCCGGAGTCTCCCTAAACACAAAAAAGTATTGTCAAACGGCTTACTCTAAATTATAGTATCTATCTTCTTAAAACTAAAACTAAAATAAGAGAATAATAATTGTTTTTAAACTATTTTGATAATTATTGAATAATTTAGTAAATACATGGGTAATGTTCCTCCAAAAATATATTAAAATCAGTAAATAAAATCTAAAAAATGTTAGTTTTGATTGGAAGCCCTAGACAGCATTACCATGCTCAATATAAACGATAAAAATTATAATGTTTTAAACATTTGCCATTTGATGCTTGTCAAATTATTTCGANTTCTATTATAGTTTATTTTCCTACAATTAACTATATTTGTCATCCTAAAAACATTTTTTTTTAAACAAGTTTTTGCCTTTACGCCACCATCAGACGCTAATTGAGTAGACGCCATTGTCCTGGCAGCCTGTAGAAAATCATCTTTAGTTTTTTGTTTTTTTTAATAGTGCACATCGATTGCTAGTGATCATTAGCGCTAACGGAAGTAGTTATTTGTTGGAGTATGGATACGCACTTACGAGCCCTCAATGTTAAGTAATTAATTAAATTTATTTTCTTTTATATTATATAATACTTTTTAATATATACCCCTTGGATGTTTATTTTCCTTATTATTTGTTTGGTACACTAGTGAAAACCCGAGGTAAGATCCACGACCTCTTCTTCTAAAAATAAAAAAAGATAACTAAGAACAAAGATGACAAAATGCCGGGCTACACCATAGTGGCGTCATGAAATGATGTGTCCCATATAGATACATAAAACAACTTGTAAAAAAACACATGACCCATGCTTTATGTGTGTGTACACTCTGCAGGTCACAGTTTTAATTTTCATAATGAAATTCGGCAGGTTATTGTTAAATTCAAATTGATAGGCTACATTGTATGAAAAAATTGGATAAATGGGAGTGGAGGATTGCTTTTCGTGTCAAGTTCGAGTAAAAATTTTCTTTTTTTTTTATGTAGCAGGCATAATGTTTTAATTATTGAGTAATTAAACTCTAAACAGGCTAGTTTTAAATTCAAAAATATCACACACAAACACACGCGCGCGCGCGCACACACGCACATTCGCACACACGCGATATTAGTTAATGCCGAAGGCTGTTTTCATGAAAGTTTTTTTTAATATATTTTCCCATCCTTCCTGTTAGACACCAAAAATGATAATTTGTTTCTTATTAATTCTATATCAAAATAAAATAAATGTTAGGAGTTACACAAGAAAATTGAACTATTAGGCTTTACCTGTACCATGAATTTAAACTTTACGGAACTTTAGAAGCCACAGTAATGTATTTAAAAAAAAAATTAAATTCAGCATATCATTTTTAAATATAAATTAAAACTATAAGTTTGTTAAGAAGAGAAATAGGATGAGTAGGAATGAGGGATTCCCTGAAATTTCAAGTGTGAGTACAAGAAGTTTTTTTAAATGTAGCAGGCATAATGTTTACTTTGGGTTAATGAAACTCAACACAGATATGCTTATTTATAAAATAAATATTTTAAGAGTTACACAGCAAAATAGAACAAATAGGAATTGGGGATTACCTGAAATGCCAAGTGTAAGTACTAAAGTTTTTTTGACATAGCGGGCATAATATTTACTTTAGTGTTATGAAACAACACAGAGTTAAAAAACACACACACATTATATATATATATTGATAAAATAATTATTTTTAATACATAATATAGCGAGGGATTACCTGAAAAATCAAGTACGAATAAAATCGTTTTTTCCATGTAGTTGACGTATTTTGAATAACGAAACAACACAGATTTGTCCATTGATAAAGAAAAAAAAAAAAAGATTTGAGGAGTTACGAAGCATAATGTAACATTCATGAATGGGGTTAATACCTGAATCACAAGTTATTAATTTTACGGCCAAGAAGCCACAATAATTTTCTTAAGAAAATTGCAATTCGTTATTAAACGTAAATTGAAAGACTAAATTCGTTACTGAGTGAAATCAGCAATTTGTTTATTGATAAGTATATATTTTATAAGTCTAAGGCATTATATGGCATGGAATGTTCGAAAACTAATATTAAACTACGAAACTTTATTTATTTTTTATCTACACCTTTCTATTTTTTATTTCATTACTACTCTCTAAATTTTGCCTTTTCCCATAATGACTTTGCTATTCGATTCATTTATTTCTTCTATTACTATTTTTTATTTATTTTATGATTAAATTTCTACTAAGTTTCTTATATGTTTAGTACATAAAAACTTTGCTTTATGTTTTTTTCATTTCTTTCATGAGATAAATTCGTTAAATCTTCTTATCAAATTTTATAATGCCACTAGTTAGCCAGTTTTTGTTATTTTTTATAATGACTTAATAGGTTTTCTTTTATTTCTAGTTGCAGATTTATATCGAATTTAATTAAAATTGAAAGATCCTTTTGGATATTATCGTAAAACCCTTATCTGTCTTTAAAGTAATATAAAACTTATGATCATATTAAGTAACAATATCATACATTATCCATAAATATCAAATTAAATGTCAAAAGGCATTTAGCTGTGTGATTGCATAGAAAGCAAAAATTAACATAACTCCCATATATTAACTTATTTTTATATCTCATAAGTAGTGCTTGTAGATTGAAAGAGTTAAACGTTTTAAATATTATGAAAAATTTTATTTGAACAGAAAAAAAAAATTAGTAGTATTAGATTTTTGGCTTGGATATCCTGATTCCTGTAATAAATAAAGGCGACATAAATCAAATTGACTTAGTAATCTCAGCAGACTAATGATAACTTAGGAGGAAGCTAACACAGAATTTTGAGTACTCAGAGATATTCCACTCTACAGGGTATTTACATTTTTATTGTTAAAATGACTAAATTTCAAGTACCTGACAAGCATCCTCATGTCTTGAATATGGAAGAGCACAAATCAATCCCTTGTCCACATCTTCCCCATATTCGTTGTAGCATTCATCATGCGGGAGAATTTTGACTTGGGCCTCCAGAAGAAGAGGGGAAAAGGATTTTTTATCACTTTCATTTGTCATGCCCCAACCAATTACTGTACCCTTGACTAAAAAATAAAGAAAATGAAAAAAAAAAAAGAGTTTTTTAAGTATGTATAAATAAATAAAGTATCAAATTTCGATTTTAAAAATATACTATACGCTAGTTTAGGAGTGTTTGTGCATAAAATATAAAGATTGTTAAATTGTTATAACAAAAACACAGCAAAATATTCTATTATAGTTTATTTTCCTACAATTAACTATATTTGTCATCNGGTCGGGATGAACGTGGGATGCCAGGGAGAGAACTAGAGGATTTGGATGTCCTTGGAGGTTTGTGTAGAACTTATCAAACCTGGAGGGGATGAGCTCGGAAACAAAAGGTACTTGCAGGTCAGAATGGTTGGTTTTATTGGATAAGTAGGGAGGAGTGTTAAGGATTGTGCGAAGGACTTTGGACTGGTACCCCTGGATACATCTAATGTTTGATGGCTTCGCTGTGCTCCACAATTCAATACCTTATGTCCAGATAGGTCTAGTTAATGTTTTGTAAAGAGTTATTTTATTTTATTTTGTTAATCTGGACCTGTGGTTCAGCAATCTGTAGAGCTGTCCAAAGTGTCTGTTTAGTTCTTGTCCCTTTGTCTGTAAGTGAGTCTTCCAGGTTAGTTTACTGTCTAGATAGAACCCAAGGTAGGGGACTGTCGGAAAGGAGGGAAGAGGATCGCTATTAAGGAGGATTGGTGGACATTGACCTCTGCGATGTGTGAAGGTGACATTGACTGATTTATTCTCATTTAGGGGTATTCGCCAGCATTTTGACCACTGGAAAATGGAGTTAAGGTGGGATTGAAGGTTATTTGAGGCAGTGTAAGGATCCTAATTGCAGGAGAGTATGGCTGGGTCATCTGCATAGAATACGAAGAGTGTGTCAGGATGTGTTGGGATGTCAGCAGTGGAAAGGGTATAAAGAACAGGAACGACAATTTTCTCTTCATTGTTTTCGACAATGAATTAGTATTCTTTTGAAATTATTGTTAAGATCTCAGTATTAAACCAACAACCAACAGTGTTGATGTCATTTTCTCAGTGTCTCTTTCAGTCTTTAGTATGTATTTTCAGTAAAAATGTTACAGAACATAAACGTTAAATATCTTTCTTAAATTAAAATTTAAACATTTTAAAAAATAAATATAAAGTTACATTATGTACCTCATTTGTTTTATAATTATTTTTCGTAACGCTAATATTAACTCATGCAAATGTTTGAAAAAAAAAATAAAACTTATACAACCAATTTGTTAAATAAACATGGCATATATATATAGTGTGTGTGTTTCTCATTGCCCTACAGGCCTCAGTATTTCTTAATAAATTTTGCTTCTAAGTGCAAAAACGAAATTATAGTTTGGCAATAAAAAATGCCAATAGTGAAGGTTTTTGACCTGTTACAAATGATACATAATATAATATAATCAATCCACTAACTAAGAGTACTGAGGCTGGCATAGAGATATTATAAGCATTTTGAAAGGTATTTAATAAAAAGCACTAACAGTGAAAGTTTTTGATCTGTTTATTTCATCCATCTGATAATATAAATACCACCAACCAGAAAAAAATACATTAAATCTATAAATTTTACACATGTCAAGTCATTTTTGTTGACAATTTTATTAAACATTAACTACTCAAAGGGGGGTTAATCTGAGGTTTGACAAATCTCATTCATTTATGTATATATGTAATATGTATTATCTGGGGCACTGTCTTAGTCGAAGGGATCCATACAGAACTCCTTAGTTGTATAGAGCTATAGAAGATTCATTTATGAAATAGGTGCCCGCTAAAATGTGTTAAAATCACTTTATTCTGGAATGTAAATGTATGAGATATAAACACATTCATCATCAAAGGGCCAACTGGTTAGCAGAAAGATCCATTCAGGTCTCATAAGCCAGGTTTTGCGGGTTCAAGTCAAAACCTAGGCAATGTTTTATAGAGAAATAAAAGCTTTCCCTGTACCATATGTGTTTATAATAGGATAGTTACCTGTAGATAGCCCCACCCTCCAAGACTTAAGTGGTTTAATGGAGGTAAAAGAATAAAATAAAATAAATGTAGTCAGGGATTATAAAATAAATTACTATTGTTATGTTATTTATTATTAATCAAAATCGAAAAAAAATGTTAACGTAAAATTATACTCCTTGATAAACAGAACCTACTAAAATTTCCTATTTCATAGAAATCAGTTTTGTAGTTATTGGTTAATAGCTTTAAATAGTTACAAATCAAAGTGCGGTAAGTTTCATAAAGAATTAGTTAAGCCCTTGAAATTATTCATTTTTTTTTATGAAATTGGATGAGGGGGGCGGGGGTTAATAAGTACCAAAATTTTATATTTTCATTTAATTTTCAATGAGCTGCGAAAGAATATATAGAGTACAATAATTGTAAAATTTAATTATATAACATTTATAGTCTATAGTGTTTACAAAAAAAAAAACATATTAAGGAAGAAATTTACATATATAGCTATGAAGAGCTCTTCTCCCAATCTTCCAGCTTCTTCCATATCTTCCTTGCCAGTTTAGAGCAAAATTTAGTGAACAAAGCCTTTACACTCAAGAGTTTTCTATAGTTTTAAAACTATATTTCTTCTTATTATTTTATTTATACCCATTCAATGAAAAATGAGAAATATGCTTACATTAAGCAGCCCCTGCATGATGTACTTTTCATTTTAACACGAAAATTTATATATATATATATATCCATATATTAACTTATT
>KZ808225.1:185875-198655 GCA_000696205.2 Oncopeltus fasciatus
AAAAAAAAAAAAAAAAAAAAAAAAAAAAAAAAAAAAAAAAAAAAAAAAAAAAACTTTAATATACAAATTAGTATAGTATCTTAATTAAAATATTTATACGTGATTTATGGTCAGGAATTTTGTTTATAACAAATTGCTTTATTACTATTTAGCAAAGAAAAATAAACTAATATTTTATTTAAAGGACAATTGTGAGATGATTGTTTTCCAGTATCCTTCTGCATCAAATACTCGCGCAAACCAAATTATTTTTGTTATACCCATAATTGTTTAATGATTTTAATGCAGGAAACTTTTTTTCCCCCCCCACATTTGGTTAATTTTACATTGAAACTAACAATATTCCAGTAACAGAAGAAATTATACTAACAATTGAACATGATAATTATTATAAATAAAATATTATAAATATACTTATTGTATAGTTACAACCTATATGAATGAATAATATTGTTATATTATCTTAGGTATAGATTATTTCATATCATAAATAGCTGTTTAATCCAGGCACAAGTAGGTTTAAAGAAAGTAAGCCTATGAAATAAATTATAAGAAAATTCAATTCAATCTATTTTTCGCATGAATGTTTAATGGAAATAGATTTTATTTTCTAGTTTTTTTAACCCTTTTGAAACCATACTAATACATAAGTAACTCTTAAATATTCGAAATGAAACTTTCATCTTGTAGAAATAAAGTAAAAATTTAATTTAAAGAATGATCAAATGATATCATTTATTAAAGTGATATCATTCTTATTTCTTTTAAATTTGAGCTTCGTTCCCTAAATAAACTTATATTTTCCCCATTAATAAAAACTTGATTCAATGTATGATTAACAGTATTCCTAATTTTTCGGCATTATGCAAAATAATTATTAATGAAAGCATTTCTTGGAAAAAAAAAAAAAAAAAAAAATTCCAATAATTTGCCAGTAAAATACTCAAAATACATAGAATTTTATACTCATGATTTAGTTTCTTGGGGAGCATATTAATATTATTTTAATTAGGTGATAACATCATTTTTAAGACATTTCTTAGTCCAAATCTTATAACTGCAGCTATAGTTAAGTATGGGTAAGTGTTTTTCAGTGAAGCTTAAAATATATTCTATTTTAGGTATTCTATATTACCTACCTTCAAAAGTTGGCGACCCATCAATTATAAATGTTTTACTTCGTGGAAATGGTGAATAAATTCCTAAAATTAATTATACACAAACTATTGTAATACAATTTAAAAAAAATATCAAAATAAGAATGTAGAATAATTTAATTTTTATAGAACTAAATTGTATTAGTGATAAATAAATGTAAATATGTTAAAGTTGATTAAACACATCAATATTCCCTAAACAGAAACAAACCATTAATAAATAATAAATAGCGCAATAAATCCATGAAGGAAGACATTACAAAAAATAAATAGCCACTAAATAAATGGCTATAAGGCTACTAAGTGATTTCAGTGGATTGCCCACTCAAAATGATAACGAAGAACAGTAAAATGCTATTAAAAGCTATTGATATGACAGAATTAACAAGGCATTAAATACTTTATGGCAAGAGGATTCAATCATTAAAAAGGAAAAAAAGTTAAAATGCAGATGATTAATTATTTTAATCAATGAGAAATATTGTCAAGAATAACTAGTTATTTAAATACTTCAGAAATTCACTTTAAAAAAATTTTTTTTTTAAAATGCTAATAAAGTAACTAATAATTAAAATTTTTTTTTTAAATACCTTAAATTGAATCATAAAATAAAAAAGAATATTGCAGAGCTCAGTTTAGGCTAACTTAAAAAAATAAATTAATTAAAAAAATCACCTGATCACTCAACTCATCCCATGAGTATAACTAATCATTATTTAATTTGTAAATGAACATATTATAGCTATTAATAACTACAAATGAAAATATTAGTTAAGATACATTTTTATAAATAAGATCACTACAGAAAAAACAGAAGGATGAAAATCACTGTTTAAAACAAAACATTAGTTGATATTCATTGGAGTGTTGCTGTGGATGTAAATAAGGCTAAATATTTAATATATTAAACCACAAATGTTTTTATTTCCCCCAGGAAGGTTTTTTAGCTTATGACTTCATCAAGTGCATGGTGATATTTATTCAAAGCAACAGTCAGATGTCCAGTGGATTCTGAAAGACTGTCCTGGGATAAGCTACAGTTACTTTGATCTCAGGATAATGCTTTTCCCTTTGTTAAGTCTATGTGATAGCATACTACATTAAAAACAAGAGAATATTAAGGGAGAGTAGTCACATTAGGTGAGGGTATATTTATATAATTAGGCAGACTAAAGCCAAAATCTCAAATTTAAAAATGTTCTTGCCGAAGTACTTGAAAGAAGTATGAAATTAATTCAGTGAACAAATATAGTCAGCTCTCAACTAGTAATAGAAAATCAAATAGAGAAATATTTAGTAAAGTCATCATCTATCTACCAAAGTGCCACTAGTAGATTAACTAGTTGATTTATTAATTTGTGGCCTAAAATCATGTGGCATTTATTTAAATCATTTAGAGTTTCATCTACATTAAATGAAAGGTATATGGCTGAAGTTTATAAATTATAAGTAATTATATACAAATGATGTAGAGATTACTATAGAGAAATACTGTGTCCTCTAAATAGAGTCATTTTATACATGCTCACATAAATGTTTACTTTTAAATTACCATATTTTTAGCTCCCCCAATGTATTATAGGCAAAGATTTGTTGAAATGGTCCCAATATGAATAGCTTGATTTCCTTACAGTACAGCTGTTGATATAATTCTTGGTTCTATATAGAGAACACAGCATTTTCTTTCTTCTGACAAATATATTGCAATATACCATGTCATCCATAACTTAAAATTAAAAGCTACCTAATTTCTAATAAGCAGTAGGGATTGCACAACCAAAATAATATTCTGAAATTTGTCTATTATTATAAAAAATTTGAAATATTTAATAGAGAATTTAAATAGAGGAGGTGATTTTTAACCCTATNTATTAATATGGTTTGATCTGTTGTTTTTACTAGGATTCTGTTACAAATAACATTTGTAATTATGAAATAATATTATTTTGTATTTTACCTTTGTTGGTCTATTAGAGAAATGAAAGCAATGAGCAGCTGTTACAATAACATTTGGCGACAGTATACTTCCTCCACATACATGTTCACCTTGAGTGGTTTGTAGAGAAACCATAAAAGGATATTTTCCTAAAATCCAGATTTTAAAATATAATATAATTTTGTGAAACATAAAAAAGCTCAAGTTAATTTATCATTAATTTAGAATAGTAAATTAATTTATTTACTGCTATATTTCTTAAAACAACTGAATAAACATCCCCATGATACTTGGCCAATCTAAAGAAATTTTTATTTACTTTAAAACACTTTCAGTACAAATAATGAGATGTTAACTTCTTCCAGGAGGAGGAGATAGTCAGGGTTCGACCAAAGGGTATTATTAAATAAAAACTAATTGGTGAACCAATATGGTTTTCTTTAATAATGAACCTTTGACTGAACCCCGACTATCTTCAATGGTCAACCATCAAGTAAGTAACCTCTAATATTTTCTCCCAGATTTTTTTTTAGCTCAAATTTCCTAAAATCCTTTTATAATTCTACTATATTCAGAATTTATATTGAGCTACCCCATACAACAATTTCATTTATCTATAACCAGAGTCTGGAAAAATTATTTAATTATCATGAGTAAAATACCCATCTTTTAATATTGTGAACTACAATTTACCTCTATATAAGGGGCCAAAAAAATTTATTTATAGACTATTTTTTAATGTGCTTCCAGGGGAAAAAAAAAATTTGTTTTTAAAATAAAGATTAAATTTGGAAAAAATGTGGAGGAAATAGTTTTGCTTTGATTAATAATAATCAAACAATTTAAATTTATTACATTTTATTTTTTAACTTGAATTTTGAAGTTCTTTAAGACTATAAAAAAAAAAAAAAAAAAACTTTAATATACAAATTAGTATAGTATCTTAATTAAAATATTTATACGTGATTTATGGTCAGGAATTTTGTTTATAACAAATTGCTTTATTACTATTTAGCAAAGAAAAATAAACTAATATTTTATTTAAAGGACAATTGTGAGATGATTGTTTTCCAGTATCCTTCTGCATCAAATACTCGCGCAAACCAAATTATTTTTGTTATACCCATAATTGTTTAATGATTTTAATGCAGGAAACTTTTTTTCCCCCCCCACATTTGGTTAATTTTACATTGAAACTAACAATATTCCAGTAACAGAAGAAATTATACTAACAATTGAACATGATAATTATTATAAATAAAATATTATAAATATACTTATTGTATAGTTACAACCTATATGAATGAATAATATTGTTATATTATCTTAGGTATAGATTATTTCATATCATAAATAGCTGTTTAATCCAGGCACAAGTAGGTTTAAAGAAAGTAAGCCTATGAAATAAATTATAAGAAAATTCAATTCAATCTATTTTTCGCATGAATGTTTAATGGAAATAGATTTTATTTTCTAGTTTTTTTAACCCTTTTGAAACCATACTAATACATAAGTAACTCTTAAATATTCGAAATGAAACTTTCATCTTGTAGAAATAAAGTAAAAATTTAATTTAAAGAATGATCAAATGATATCATTTATTAAAGTGATATCATTCTTATTTCTTTTAAATTTGAGCTTCGTTCCCTAAATAAACTTATATTTTCCCCATTAATAAAAACTTGATTCAATGTATGATTAACAGTATTCCTAATTTTTCGGCATTATGCAAAATAATTATTAATGAAAGCATTTCTTGGAAAAAAAAAAAAAAAAAAAAATTCCAATAATTTGCCAGTAAAATACTCAAAATACATAGAATTTTATACTCATGATTTAGTTTCTTGGGGAGCATATTAATATTATTTTAATTAGGTGATAACATCATTTTTAAGACATTTCTTAGTCCAAATCTTATAACTGCAGCTATAGTTAAGTATGGGTAAGTGTTTTTCAGTGAAGCTTAAAATATATTCTATTTTAGGTATTCTATATTACCTACCTTCAAAAGTTGGCGACCCATCAATTATAAATGTTTTACTTCGTGGAAATGGTGAATAAATTCCTAAAATTAATTATACACAAACTATTGTAATACAATTTAAAAAAAATATCAAAATAAGAATGTAGAATAATTTAATTTTTATAGAACTAAATTGTATTAGTGATAAATAAATGTAAATATGTTAAAGTTGATTAAACACATCAATATTCCCTAAACAGAAACAAACCATTAATAAATAATAAATAGCGCAATAAATCCATGAAGGAAGACATTACAAAAAATAAATAGCCACTAAATAAATGGCTATAAGGCTACTAAGTGATTTCAGTGGATTGCCCACTCAAAATGATAACGAAGAACAGTAAAATGCTATTAAAAGCTATTGATATGACAGAATTAACAAGGCATTAAATACTTTATGGCAAGAGGATTCAATCATTAAAAAGGAAAAAAAGTTAAAATGCAGATGATTAATTATTTTAATCAATGAGAAATATTGTCAAGAATAACTAGTTATTTAAATACTTCAGAAATTCACTTTAAAAAAATTTTTTTTTTAAAATGCTAATAAAGTAACTAATAATTAAAATTTTTTTTTTAAATACCTTAAATTGAATCATAAAATAAAAAAGAATATTGCAGAGCTCAGTTTAGGCTAACTTAAAAAAATAAATTAATTAAAAAAATCACCTGATCACTCAACTCATCCCATGAGTATAACTAATCATTATTTAATTTGTAAATGAACATATTATAGCTATTAATAACTACAAATGAAAATATTAGTTAAGATACATTTTTATAAATAAGATCACTACAGAAAAAACAGAAGGATGAAAATCACTGTTTAAAACAAAACATTAGTTGATATTCATTGGAGTGTTGCTGTGGATGTAAATAAGGCTAAATATTTAATATATTAAACCACAAATGTTTTTATTTCCCCCAGGAAGGTTTTTTAGCTTATGACTTCATCAAGTGCATGGTGATATTTATTCAAAGCAACAGTCAGATGTCCAGTGGATTCTGAAAGACTGTCCTGGGATAAGCTACAGTTACTTTGATCTCAGGATAATGCTTTTCCCTTTGTTAAGTCTATGTGATAGCATACTACATTAAAAACAAGAGAATATTAAGGGAGAGTAGTCACATTAGGTGAGGGTATATTTATATAATTAGGCAGACTAAAGCCAAAATCTCAAATTTAAAAATGTTCTTGCCGAAGTACTTGAAAGAAGTATGAAATTAATTCAGTGAACAAATATAGTCAGCTCTCAACTAGTAATAGAAAATCAAATAGAGAAATATTTAGTAAAGTCATCATCTATCTACCAAAGTGCCACTAGTAGATTAACTAGTTGATTTATTAATTTGTGGCCTAAAATCATGTGGCATTTATTTAAATCATTTAGAGTTTCATCTACATTAAATGAAAGGTATATGGCTGAAGTTTATAAATTATAAGTAATTATATACAAATGATGTAGAGATTACTATAGAGAAATACTGTGTCCTCTAAATAGAGTCATTTTATACATGCTCACATAAATGTTTACTTTTAAATTACCATATTTTTAGCTCCCCCAATGTATTATAGGCAAAGATTTGTTGAAATGGTCCCAATATGAATAGCTTGATTTCCTTACAGTACAGCTGTTGATATAATTCTTGGTTCTATATAGAGAACACAGCATTTTCTTTCTTCTGACAAATATATTGCAATATACCATGTCATCCATAACTTAAAATTAAAAGCTACCTAATTTCTAATAAGCAGTAGGGATTGCACAACCAAAATAATATTCTGAAATTTGTCTATTATTATAAAAAATTTGAAATATTTAATAGAGAATTTAAATAGAGGAGGTGATTTTTAACCCTATTTATAATGAAACACAATATAGAAAAACATATTTGAATAAAGTTTTAAAATTTTATTCAGAAAATATAATATTGCAAATAATTTGTAGCTTTTAGCAAATTCTGAAGGAATCTAACTATTAGGTCCCAAGCCAAAAAGTTGGACAGTGATGTTGAATTGAGAACAGAGCTGTATCCCATATGTAGTTACCAGCTTCTCAGCAACAAAATGAAAAAAGGAGACTTGACAGAACATCTCCCTGTCTCATATCACGATGAATTCTAAACAGATTCAAAAAGAAAGTACCTATATGAACTATACGTGTAGAACCTGACATTGTCATCTCACCAGATAAATCAGTCTCTTTGGAATTCCCATGTCCTCTAATGCTCGATACAGCTCCAGCCGGCATTGGTATTGGTTTTGGCTTATTTAAAATCCACAAAAACATGATGCATTGCTATTTTATTTTGAATTCTTTATTTTTATACCAAAGGCCTCTGAGTGAAAATTGGTCAAAGTTTTACATGTCTTTTCTGAATCCAGCCTAATATTTCTCTTTTGGCATAAGGGACTAGACCCTCAAACAGGAAGATGGACAGGGTCTAACCTTGCTCCATCTAGTGCATTGCTATAAAGGGAGTTATAGAACTGAGTCTTCAACCTCTCCCAGTGTATCTTGATTTTCGCTTAAGAGTTAGATGAGGAAGTCACTTAAGTTTGAAGATGGTCCATTCTTCATTACCTTTAAAAAAAAAAAAAAATAAATAAATCAACTTACCTGGAGTGCTCTGTGGTTCTGATTGTTTTCCATCTTCTTGTTCTTTCAAGCAATCTTTTTTTCTTTTTTTGGGGGATTTACTACTCTTTTCCCCTTCTGGATCTGCAGTATTCCTGATTAGAACTGGCAAGATGCTGGACCATCTTCTTTTTTGCTGAAACTTCCAGCCCTTCATGATTATATCACAGGCACTTGAATTCCATGGTTCTGGCCAAGTATCTTCAGCTGAGCGCTTCAGTGCCTACAGGACGCCAACCCCCCCTAAGTTCCTCACATAGTTTGGCTTCAAGAAATTGCTGATACCCTTCTCACTCATGTTCATGTTCATGCTTTGGACTTAAAACATTATATTTGTGAGGTTTTGCAGCTGCTATTGTTTCTAGCTTTATGCATATTTTATATATCTTATAACATATTTTGTACTGTTCTAATCTTTTAAGATCTACAAATATAATAATGAATTCAATATTTTGTTATTAATCATTACATTTCGGTTGGAAACAAAATTAGATCGGTGTACCAAGAGATTATATTTATCTCATCAACCACAAATTATAACTTCTTGAAAGCTAAATAGTTCAGTGTGTAACCCTCCCCATAAATGGAAAAAAATTTATTTAAGCCATCCAGCAGGAGAAATTTATTTTCTCTCTTGCTTCTAATACCATTTAAAAAAACCGTAATTATTAATAATAAATTGTGACCAAAAAAGTAAATGTCGATATCAATCGTCCACCTTTTTTTTTTAATTTGATATACATTCGTTTCTTGTTTTAATCATTATCTCAAATTCACACATAAAATCACTTTTAACTTAGAAAATGAAAGATTTAGGGAATGGCTCCTGTGGTGGGAATTGAACCACTGAATGGATAAATTTTATTTTGTTTGATTACATGTACTTAGATAACTTTAATTAGTTGATGGTCAATAAATAAGTCAATTAAACAAATGACTATCTTTATTTTCATAGAGTATAAAAACACATTTTATCATCAACAGCATTATCAAAATATGAGTATAATTACTCTTATTTAGTTAAATCATTATATTTCCTTTTAAAAAAAGTCAGATAATATGTTCCTTAAAAGCTTTCTTAAATGATTTTACATTGTACATTATGTTTATATATATATTTACTATTTATTCATATAAATTATATGTACAATAGACTAGATTTACAAAATATCAATAAACCAAACTTTACAGTATGCCCAAGTTCACTTAGTCTTCTCAGTAACATAAATTATTTACACACTTTAGTTAGGACGTGTTAAACATATTAGAAAAAAAATAAACAAAATTAGGGTACATTATATTAGTTCCTTTGTTGTGATGTATTAGTGAAGTCAGCTTATTCACTAATTAAATTTCAAAAAATTAATAAAAAATAATTTTTTAAAATAGCATTTTTGATGACTGAATAACTTAACTATCTAGCTGATCTGCTTAAAGCAACCCAAATTCAAGATGAGCCAATTATCCCATACTTTTTGCTACAGTTTACAAAAGGGAAATAGACATAAATCACTGGCCACAGTCCCCCTCTGAATGGGAGAGGGAAAGAGAAAAATACAAATAGGGAAGAGAGGAGACAATGAGCATTTCCCTTCTGCCAACAAAGAAGAGAATGCACTCATATTGGAGTTGAGCAGATCATTCTAAATTGTTATTTTCTAAAACTTCAAAATAATGAAGGCTATCTAAAAAAAAAAAAATAATAATAATAAAAAATGCTTTTTTTTTTCTTTAAAAAACTGATCTAAGAATGTTAAAATAGAAAGGAAATTTTTCTTAGTATTTGCTATAATATTTATAAATGCTAATAAAGTAACTAATAATTAAAATTTTTTTTTTAAATACCTTAAATTGAATCATAAAATAAAAAAGAATATTGCAGAGCTCAGTTTAGGCTAACTTAAAAAAATAAATTAATTAAAAAAATCACCTGATCACTCAACTCATCCCATGAGTATANAACTACATGAATCAAACTTTAGAAGAAAATATTTCACATAAAAACAGTCGTTAATATTTAAAAAAATGCTTTTTTTTTTCTTTTTTTTTTTTAATATTGCCCTCTTGCAGCAACCAGAAATGCAGCGTGACTGCGTTCTAGTCACTTATACTTAACAAGATGATAAGGTCATAGCTGGGTGCTTTGTGCTTAGTCCTTAATCGGTATGGGCATTATTACCTGAAAAATCAATTGGATAATAAAAAATGCTTTTTTTTTTCTTTAAAAAACTGATCTAAGAATGTTAAAATAGAAAGGAAATTTTTCTTAGTATTTGCTATAATATTTATACTTAACAAAATGGTAACTTATGTACTGTTTTATCACAACTTCAGGTCTACAATAATCTGCAGGCTCTGAACTTAATATTGTGCTCACAAAATTTTGAATGGAAACTATAGGAAATTTAAGTAAAGCCAAATAAAAAATGCATGTATATATTTACACGCACACAAACCTTCAAATAAAAAAAGTATAATGTATATTTCTGTGGCAAAACTTTTAGTTCTTGCACACAATTACAGTTCCATTTTCTACAATACAACCATTTATTTATTTCACAACCCAAGTAAACCACTCATTGATACAACTTCTGTTTATTATTGTCCAAAATATTGACTTAAAACCACTGCAACAATTTAAAAGAGTTTAAATTATTAAAAATAAACATAAAATACCAACAATATAAATTATTTATCCTTAAGCAAGGATATGTATTAAATTTTAAAAGTTTCATACTTCTTCACTTATTAATGATTCATTATGAAAAATAAGAAACATTAACTATATTTTGAAAATTATTGATGCTTCACACAAATTCATCATGGCCCTTCATTGCAATTGTTATAAGCATATTTTGGCGCTGATCCCAAATCAGAATTGAAATTATTCTGTTGTGTTATTATGAATTATTTGAATGGTAGAATCTTTATTTTCTTTTTGTTGTAAATTATGAGCAAAGTTCAAGCAAAGCATATTACATTAGGGAAATTGAATACTTTTTTTCACTGCTGACAGAACGATCAATGAATTCTTGAAGTATTTTAAAAAAGAAACATCATTTTTAAGTATATAATAGGTTACAAAGTCTATGCATAAAAGAAAAAAAAAATAATGCAATGTACAAGGGGAAAAAACATGAGAAGAATGACAATCTGTTTGAACTGTAATTGACTCGTGAATCGACTCTGATTAACAATAAATCACCTGCTCCCAAACACATTATAGAAGTAAAAAAATGTTAAATGATGCAAAGCAATAAATTAGAATATTAATTTCAGTCTCTACTATAGAATGCTATTTATTTATTATGCACTTTTAAGTTTTATATCATTATTGTATTTATAAAACATTCTTGCTACAAAAGCACATAAATACAAATAGTTTTAAACTAAATATCAAATAAGGCATTCTATGTTTTTACTACATTAATGAATAACATTTAATATCAATCCAGTCTTAACATTATTGAATTTAAATCAGTTTTTAAGAACCAAATAATTCTGTAAGTAGTGATCATTAGTTAACATTTAATTACTTACTGGAAACTAAATATTCATTTTTTAAAAAGAAAGTTTGGAAGCATTTATATTATACAAACTTATTGTCTCAAAATGAACATAACTTAAAGAAAACTTCTTATACACATAGAAGAAAATAATAGTGTTCAAAACAGAAAAATAAATAAATAAATAAAGAAAAATGCATAGCATATTCTTATCTACATATCACATTTGGCTTGAATTATAAATATAAACTAAAACTGTATTAGCTATATAAAAATTATTAATCTGAGTTTGTGTTAATACTATATAATATAAATTTATTTAATAAATCCCTTTCAGCTGCTTCTGAAAAATAAACTGTACAGTGTAGTTATGAGCGAATGATATACAGCTAGGTTACAAATACTCTTAGTAGCTCAGAAAAAAAAAAAAAAAAATCCAATATTAATACAAAATATGACATTTTAATACAAGTTTCAGTCATTATTTTAATAGTTTAAAATAGCATTGGAGTTACAAGTACATTTATTCACTAAACATATTCAGTTTATAAATGTCATGACTTGTCACCGAGCTGGTGATCTGGTGTTGCTTTTAATATATCTGGTTGTGTAGCTCGCGTCAGAGTGCCTGCTGGCGTTCCACCACCTCGTCCAAGAGCATTCATGTAATCTGCGATTAGTAGTGTCAATTCGAGGATCTGAAATGAAACAATAGGCTTTTAAGACAATATGCTAGATATTAAATATTGTAAATAATTTAGATAAATATTTAAAATCTATTTGTTCTATAAATTAGAAAAGATCAAATAAGTGGCAAAAATTAAAAGAATTACAAATATTTTCAATTTATTGAAAATAAAACAAATTTAATAAATAAATTAAAGTAGGATGGGTTTTTTTTTTTGAGGATTTTTTCCTTGTCCCTTACACATTTAAGGCTTTTTACTTTTTATAAATTTTAGAATTATTTTTAATGAATTTTATTTCCCCAAATACATATATTATGTATTCATCTGCAGAATATCTAATTAACCCTAAATTACTCATATCCTTATTCCAGTAATTATCTAATGATTTATTCTAATATAAACTCTACCAATTGTATGAAGTAAATATATTTAATCTATAACCACATACACCATGTATATGAAAATATATTAAGTGAATATAAGGAAAGCAATGATTTATAGAGCTTTTAAGCCTCAAATACATAGAATTAATTTACATCTAATACCATATATATATATATATATATGTTCGCGCCGTAATCCTCCTATATCAGTCCCGAGCGCCCTAATCTCGGCACAGGGCTGAACTCGCGACCCTTATCGCCTAAATGCAGTGTCCCCCTACCTCTTTCTCACTCTGCTTCCAGCTCTCACAGGAGACACTCTGCTTCCAGCTCTCATTGGAGAACTCTGCTTCCAGTTTCCAGAAACCACTCTGTTTCCAGTAAATACAAAGTGTTTTAAAGTATAAAAGTTTTAGTATTTCGTGCCGCCTTATGCGCCTCCAA
>KZ808225.1:202904-230358 GCA_000696205.2 Oncopeltus fasciatus
TATATATATATATGAATATAGCAATGGAATTTTAACCAGAACATGCTAAGAAACATCTAACATCAGGTATACTTTATATATATTAAGGGTTTATATTTTTGAGGTTTTTCTGACTAGAATTGGTAAAGAATTAAAAACAAAAAATCAGAAAAAATGTCATGGTTCCAATGTGAATAGCTTAATTTCTTGAAGTAAAATCAGCAAATAGCTGTCCTATTATTTAAACCAATCACTTAAATTATCATGAATTTGAAGTGATACTTACCTTTGGTTTTGACAATGAAAATAGAAGCTTTTGGGAACCTAGGCCATGATCTGAGCTAACTACCAGCATAAAATCATCCTGGCAGCCACCAAATGTAAGGACACGGGGATAGGGATATCGAGCCAGTGGTGTCATGCTACTCAGTTCTAGAAGACTTACAGCATCTTCAGTAACTGCTGTCCACACCAATCCCCATTCACTGTCCTTTACCTGTAATGCATCATGAAATAATACAAAGTTATAACCTTCATCATCACAAAATTAGGTATAATATAAAGAATAAAAAAGAGGAATAATTCATGATTAGTTATTAAAATAATTTTCTTTGGGATTATTACCAGTTAAAAAGTGCTGAATAAGAATAAAATATCAATAATGAAATAAAGAGACTAATTTTCACCTAAGTACAAAATATTAGGCAGTGTTATAATGTCTTTTAAGTTAATTCTTAGTTTAAAACATGTCTATAAAAAAATAAAACATGTAACTGGTCCTTGTAAAAATATTATTAGTAGGTTAGATATTTTAGTTTTGATATATTTAATAGCTCTATACATAAGAAGAAACTCATTAATATATTACTGAAATAGTTTGAAGCCAAAATTATATACTTAGGAATGACACAAAGAATCAAATATCCTCAATTTAATCCAAAATTACCTTAGCTTGAAATAAACTTGCGCCAAAGTAAGGCCATTTTCGTACACAAGTGAGGTAAATTCTGACACAGTCAAGTGGCCCTCTTCCTTTCAGCGACATCCATTTCTCCTGCAGTGCAGTCTGCAGCTCCCTTTAGAATAATCATAAATTTATTATCAAAAGGAATTTGATAGATTTTCAAAAATAGATATATTTTATTACATAATTGCTCACTTGCAGAAATACTTCATTCGTACCACTAATTTTAAACTATAATTTTCTGATTTAATCTTAAAAGTCACACTTAAAAATAACACATTCTTAATTTTATTTTTATCTAGCTTTCTTAGAACAACTTGTTATAAATGTGTTGTAAATGCTAAAAAAGAGTCAAGATTCACAACAAAGGTATATGGTTTTTATTTCTTGAGTGATAGAGCAGAAGAAGAGTTAAGGAAATATTCGAATAATTCCAAAGCATTAACACTTGATTTGTTAATTTTTTAAATGCCGGCTTGATATTTTAAAAATTGTATTTCATTTATTTCTATGTAAAATGATTAATGATTAAAATTTTTTCAGAACATAGCCATCCTTTAATCTCCATATGAAAAAATGTCTAGGGCTTACAGAGGAGTTCTTGGAGTTTTTGTGTTAGAAGGTGAGTGGTGAATTTGAGGTATCATTCACACATCACAATGTTTTTTTTTATCCCCTAAGCAGACTGGTAACCTCTTTTAAAGAAATTTGATTAATGAGATTTGGTAAAGTAAGTCATTATAATTGGCTTGATGATGTACTATAGGTGACTCCAATATACAAATAGGATATATTATCACCTGGGCTATAGAGAAAATCAGGTAATACCTAAGTATTTGTCAGCCGGTTTATGGAGAAAAGCAAGCTGCCCAGGGATAACAAATGCTTAATTGAGATAGCATCCTTCACCATTATTTGCCAATAGAGATATTGAGGGTTATCTCAGATTAATAAATTAATACTACTCACTACTGTGATGTTTTCAGAAAAAGATAATTAATAAGGGTTCATAAATACTACAAGTTACTGTACTTGATTTTTAAGTAGAAATAAATTTACCATTTTGTAGCACTAAAAATAAAGGAGTACAGTAAGAGTACTGAAGCTCTAAACAAAATATTGACCGACTTAAATCAATAAACTACATCACACACTAAAACCCAAAACATTAAAAAATAAATCAGAAAATATATCAAGTCCCTTACAGGGAGAATAAATGGAGATTTTAATAAAGATTTTAAAATCATTATAAACAGATGATCCATACATTTCAACAATCCCAAAAGGTCACTTACTTCAAAGAGTCAGGTCCCAAGTTGTCAATGTATCGATAAGGGTAGAATTTATCAAGTGCTTGCAGTACCTGAAGATCTCTCATTCCACCTCCACTACCCCTACCTTTATCTGTATGGTATTCTCCAAAATCAATCTGTAACAAACAAAAATTAATTTTTTTAGTAAGCAATGATTTAAGAAATAAGTATTCCCTTCTGCAACTCAATCCAAACTTTGAACAGAAAATTTGACTAAATTTAGCATGTTACAAGGAGAGTTCTTGAACCACCTTATAGATAAATTTCATCACACAGGAACTCCTCTGAGGAGTTTCTCAGCATTATATTAGATGAATATTTATATTTGATCTTACTAAATATTAGTTTTATCTTTTAAGTGATATAGCATTTTTGAAAGAAGCACACATCTTTATTGCAAAATCTGAAAGGAAAGATACCTGAATAAGATATAAGTAAAATTGTGTGCTAAAAAGACCAGTTGAAGAAAAAAAAAAAAAAAAAAAAAAAATTCATTCACATTTGATACATCAGTTATCCTCCACTTCTCTTTACCTCATTATGCTCAATAACAAAATCAGCCTTTCTTATTACATTTAAAAGTGACATGCAATATTTATTGTATAGTTGACCTGTATATATACACACACACATATACAATTTTCAATGCTTTTGGCTTCACAAATAAATAGAGATCAGTGAAAATTTTCCAAAAGACAGGTTCAGGTTCATGGAAACGATGGGAGAAAGGAAGCATATGCCAAAAGAATAAAAAAAAAGAGAGAAAAAGCAATACAGCCTGTAAGAAACTTAGCATTGCTTTAAGCTGAACAGAGGAAAAAGGAGAGGTTATAATCACTGAATTAAATTAATGATTATTTTTCAAAACGTGGAATTCATATAGTACAAATAGAAACAAATTAACAATTTTTTAAATTTTAGCTTCCTGCAAATCCCCTACCCTTTCCAATTTCTGCTATTCATGTATCCAATTTCTTTTATAGCTCGTATAAATAAAAACCAAATATCGAACATATTTTTTTTTTATTTAAAAAAGAAAAGGGACTGCTAAATATTGATGAATAATCCTTAAATAATCTTTGTTAACATGAATTGTTCATAAAATTTTACTGAATATTAGCAATATAAAATAACGTTTTATACCTATATAGTTCCATTAGTGTTTCTCAGAAAACTAATAATATGAGGTATGTTTATGATATTACTGATTTTTAAATTTTATCTACCCCCTCATAAAGTTCTAGCCATTAGAAGCTCCCTAACAACCAATGGTTTGTAGAAAGAAGCTTAAGTAATAAATTTTGCTTCTATATTTTAAAAGTTCTGAATGGATTATATAAAGACACTCACATAAATGCATGTGTGAGTTGAAAAGAAAAATAATCACTGACATAAAAAACTAAATTATTGCTGTAATAGTTTAGATAATTAAAGGCCAAGATTAAAATCTTACTTTCTTTTTCTTCTGAAGGAACTGATATGCAGTTAGTTTAGGGAGAAACTATTATACAATCTCAAACTACGACAAAAAGATAATAATTAAAGACTTGCAATGAAAGTTCTAATTATAAAAATATAAGATTTAAAATTTTGGCCCCCTTCTCTAACCCACTTCCTATTAGCCATTAACAAATTCATCAAATGGTTAACAAAAAAGAAGCTGTACAGTGACGGACCATATTTTTAGCTTCTTTAATAAAGTATCATTGAAGATCCTTTGAAATTTGGCAAATATCAGGCCAAGTTGGAAATTTGCTAAAAATTAAAGTTGAGGCCTTAAAATATAACTTGGCACATATTAGTATTAATAACAGTTTAAAACGGAACTTACTTGAGCCATGAGAGCTGCTAGTTCTAAAGCCAGTTCCTTATTCACTGGGAATCTTCCTTGGACAACTTGCTGATTTGTCTGGTAACACAGTAAGAGGCGTTCTCGATCCGTTTCTGTCCTTGAAGTAGACCTCCAATATAGTCTATTTTTATAGACAAGTTGAATTACACGAGTGTTCTCAAATTTCCCTGAGCCTTTTTGTCTTAAAGCAGTTTCCCATTTTGATATCACATCACACAACTGTGAAAGAAAACAAAGGTGTTTGTTCAATAATTACACAATAATTATATAAATAAATATAATCTAAAAGGTTATTTCCCCCACCAATGAATATAGAACTATAATANTCTATTGTCCGTCTTCATTGGTTGCAGAAACCAATGAAGACGGACAATGGAAGGTATGACAGATATAAATAATGATATAATATCAAATTGTTTATATTCTGATTATTTAATAATATAATTGAATATGCTTTTAATAATATTATACATTAAACAATTTTCAGAAAAATAAATAAAGTAATTAAACAATGTGAATATTTCAGGCAAAAATGATGGGGATACTATGAAGACTAGAGGAATAAAAAATATATTTTTCAACACATTTCTTATGGCATGAAAGCCTACAATCTGTAGGTGTAATCATCTCAAAGTTAAAAAAAAATGTTAACCTTAATTTAACCCCTTTACTCTAACATTCTTATAAATAATTAGGTACCTTATAGGACTGGGTACAACCTAAATTTGAAAATCATTTCATTAGTTTTGCTTCATAATTTTTATTACAATTTTACCATGCTAAGGTAATTATTATTATTGGATATACATAGACTCACAGTTTTCAAGCTAAGCCATCTTTTTACAGGAAAAGCCATAGAGATATAACCAAAACAGAGATAATAAAACATTTGAGGCTCATTATGTTAATAAAAAAAAATGTAACAAATCCCAGTTTGGTGGGTTTACCTCCCTTAGAGTATATGAATAAAAAATTAGGTATATTGTCAAAACATTTAGAACCTATTTTAACAAACTAAGCTCAACTGTTTCCAAGAAATATTTTGTATGGCATATGGCAAAAGGCTGAAAGACAATTTTTAAAATTTATTTTTATTGCATTATAATTTTAAAATTTGAGCTATTACTACACCTATAAAGAAAAAATAAACTGCAAAAAGTAACTTAATTGAAAATCAATTATGTGAGGTGTACGTTACTAGAAAAGCTAAAATTATACAACATATAGACAATATTTCATCAGTTTAAGATGAGAGGTCAAAAAGTTATTGGCCTGACTCAGAAAGGAATGAAATGAAAACACAAAACATATATTATTTTTGAATAAAATGTCCCTTATTACCAATACACGTATTACATCTATTTGTTAATTTTTCTAAGCCCTGACAATAGTTTTTCTTTCTTTGGACAAGTAAATGAGCATCAATAGCCTCTTTGATTTGTCTTCCTCCACAAATCGCCTTCCCCTAAGATCCTTTTGAGATTCAGGGACAGAAAGTAGTCACTGGGGGCTAGGTCTGGGCTATAAGGAGGATGGTTGATTAAATCAAAGCCCAGGGTGTCAATGGTAGTCATCAAACTACGAGGGGTGTGCAAGTGACAAAGCAATAGTAAATGCATGCAAAATGATAAATTAAAAGTGTTATAAGTACTAGAAGAGAAACGGCAGAAATATAAAAACTTGTGTGAATATCACAAATATCACTACTGATTAGATAAACATGATGAGGTTTAAATACTTTCTCTAAATCTTCTCCTTCACAGGCAGGTCAAGAACTTTATGACCCTCATAATAGCAAAAATCACTTATTACATGACATTGTACTTTAACAGCCCTGAAGATGGCTTACAATGTAATGATAATAAAAAATACACAGTTAAAACTTTTTTTTTTATTAACCTTGACTGAACCCCAACAAAAATTCTCTACTAGTAAAAAATCAATTATTTAAAGATTTTGCTATTTTAGAACATAAAGTATTTACAAGACTATATTTTAAAAAAAGAAAATTTTAGATGTCATATTGGATTGTTGGTGTGACTTCCATCATGATTACCGGATCCTTAATGAAAAAAACAAAATCTTTAATAATATTCTGAAGCTTGATGAATGCTATTTTAGAAATGAATGTATTGTAGTTATACTTTTCTCTCAACTTGAATAACTGACTTGAAATAAATACAACATTTACTGTGCATGAAATCATGAGAAATAATCAAGTCAACTTTTGAATTCGGCTGCTAGTCAGTCAAAAAGGAAATTAATACTAATATACTAATGAATATTTGAAATGCCGAGGAACAATTTTGTTTATAACATTCAGCCTTACTAAGATATTTCAGTGACCGTAAAGTAACAAATAATGTTCCTTTTTCTATTACTTGATATAAGTTCCTTTCAATAAGATTTTCATGATTTATTCGGCATTTGGAAAAGTTAATTGGCATTCAAAGCCATTTTAAGTCAAAACTTTTACTATAATACATTAAATTTGTCATCCATGAGTTTGATAGCAAAAGTAGTAATAAGATGAGTTTAAACCAATGCTACATGTTTATTTATTTTTATATTTGATTCAGAAAAATATTTTCCTCTTGCCCTGACCTGTTCAATTAGACGCAATATTGAAAATTTAATAAAAGTAATATATTTTAAGACAATTTACTTCAGATAAAATAATAAAGATTTGTACTTAACCATTGCTTTAAAATCAAAGTTCAGTACAAACCAAAATAGCCAAAATTTGGCAGGTTACTGTCAGGTGATAAGATACAATTTATATTATCTTTAAAGACACCATTTATTTTGTAATACTATACTTGCTATGAGTATTGTATTACTTCCTAACACACAAACCTTTTGCAAATTTTTATTTTCTGGATAGGACTTGGTGATAAAAAAAGAAACACTTCAAAATAAAGTGAAGGACAGCTTAACAATCAATGAGTTGTTAATAAAATTTCATAGGCAAGGTTTTTTTGTTTTATCTGTGAATTAACCCACCATAACGGTTAATTCAACTACAATTAAAGGTAGAAGTTGTTTTTTTTTTATTTAATGAAAATCCATTAAAATAAACTCACCTTTGCTTGAGGATCAATATAATGCTCCAGATCTTTCTCGATAGGGTCATCACTAAAAAGTGTAAACCCAGATACTGATGATTCACGCATCCCTATTTCTTGAGAAAGAGTTGTCATAAATTCATCAATTGTTGAGGATCCATCAAACCCAACAACCTAAAAATAAAAAAAATAATGTAAAATAAAAAATAAAATCCAATAATATAAAAGTATATTAAAAGGGCTTGGTTACTTGATTGTGGACCTATGAACACAAATTAGTTTCAGTTATTTTTTGATAAATTTTTCATCAGAAACTAGGCGGGATAGTCAGTTAAATAAAAATCTACAAAACAAAATTATTTGCATGATGAGCCCCAAAGAAGAAAGCTGCTTGCAGAGTGAAGTTAATAAGATTCCTGGGAGAAAATTTCTCCCTGGGATACAATAATATGTTCAATTTCATTTCAGAAAATGTTGGCAGACATATTTACACAAATTGAAAAGGGGAAATTCACTCCAAATTAATATCTCATTTGAGTGATGATTTGAATATTATTGCTGGGATAACATCTGTTGCTACTGTTGTCAGGTGCTATTCCATAGTTAGAGAGGAAAATATTTTAGTGGTAAGAATTATATAATAAAGGTTAAACAATAAAAACATATTTTTCAGCAGAAATATAATCAATGCATAGTTAATAATAGTTGTAAATCTTATTACTATAAAATGAAGTTTCATTAAATAAAAAATGTATTACCTGATAAGTTCCATTAAGGAAGTGGACGGGTATCGAATGTGGTAAAGAATGATGGTATGGGTTTTTAAGAAGAATTGATAAGACTTCCATTCTTGAAGGTTTGGCTTCTCTGCCTCCAATCCTAATTGTTCTTTCTAATGCACGCTCACAGTAGGCAGCATATTTTCCACATTCTGTTCTAAAATTACAGAAATGTAACAAAATAATTAATAAAGTAATGTTATTCAGTAACAGAAGACTCTCTCAATGAATATAAATAGAAATAAGAAAAGGTAACTCAATATATAAGAGGAACTGTGCTAACACTTTTAATGATAGGTAACTTGTAGAACATTTTGGCTTCAAATTACCTCTGCCTTCTAACAATAAGCATACCAATATTAAATATTTTTGAAATCTATTTTCTTTCCTTTTTATACTTAAAATTAACTTTACCCTAAAGATTTTCTAAATAATACATCAGTAAATTAAATTGCTAACCACTCTATAGCCTGTCAAAAAATAATTTTACACTATAATATCTCATAGAAAAGGTTATAAAATTCTACCCTTTGAGGATGCTGTAATTGACATAATTTACTTCTAATGCTATAATTGGCATAATTTACTTCTGACTCTAGTCAAGCTGATACATATAATATCTTAACATAAAATTTTTGGTCAATTGATGAATGGAATTAATTCAGATTCAGAATAAAAATTTTAAAAATCAATTTATCACATGTCAGATAATAGGCTGACATTTAAAGATTTTGATTAATTTTGAACTTGATAAATAAGGAACTAATAATAGGAGTATTATACTCATATAAGTAAGGCTTAGGCCTAGGTTGATTGTGCCTAAGAAACTAACCAATTGTGAGAGTTTACAAATAATATGCTATGCAGGTGTTATTAGTTACTTAAAAGAACTCAGCTAAAATTTATAAAAAACATATCAGGTAATCCAACAAATCAAATGCACACACACACAAAAAAAAAAAAAAGGAAAAAAGAAGAAGACCACTTTATTCATATTAAAAATTAAATGTAAAATTAATTAACAGTCTGTTGTGTATGTTTGCTGTCTTTTATCGTCTTAATGCTTAGTCATTTGTGAGGTCTTAAAAAAAAAAAAGGAAAAAAGAAGAAGACCACTTTATTCATATTAAAAATTAAATGTAAAATTAATTACTTTAAATAAGCAGATGAACTTTTAATCCAAAAATATAAAAACTTTATACATTTCTGATGGTCAGTTTAACTATTATTACAACTGCGCTTAAATTTTCTGAACAAATTTTTTCAGACTGACTATTTCAGTAATAAAAATTAATAATTGAAAATAGCATTAGCTTTGTTAATAACCAGAGTAACAGCTTGAATTCTACAAAACTTAGTGTCAATGATAGCATAAATTTACCAAACTAATTCTCCAACTGAACTGAAAGAAAAATTCTTCAGTATTACTCACTGAAAAAAACTCATTTAAGTTTCTTCCTTATGAGATCTAATTATAGGGAATAAAATAAACATTCAAACTGATAAAAGATAGATTAAAGGGGCATCAGCTACACTTTTTCTGAATGAGAACATAGTTGACCAACAAAAAAGACGATATAATATGATGCTGTCTCTCAAAATGTCAATAATCTAAAAGGTTATTTCCACCACCAATGAATATAGAACCGTCATACCTTCCATTGTCCATCTTCATTGGTTTCTGCAAACCATCTGTTGGCGAGCGCTTTCGGACATTGTCCATCTTCTTCCATCCAGAAGATGGAGAATGTCCGAAAGCGCTCGCCAACAGATGGTTTGCAGAAACCAATGAAGACGGACAATAGAAGGTATGACAATAAAACAGTCAATTTAATAAATGTAGTAATATTACAAGTAAATATGATTTTTTTTTTATCTTGATCAATAATTACAAAAACATATCTATATTACTCTCTTGTATAACAATGTGCCACAACTTCCCTACAAAGTAAGCTAGACTTAAGAAAAAGTTCAAGCTGACAGAGTCACAAATATAGAAGAAAGTATTGCAAAATGAAAAATAAGCAAGTAGACAATTTTATTATAAAGTCATTTTTGTGACATCCTAGTATCCTGATTCACCAATCTTAGTTTATAAGCTAGCCATTAGAAAGCTATAAGCATATATAGACCACAATAATTTTATCTTTTTATATTATTAATGGTTTTCTCTTAAATTCTCTTTTTGGCTCCAATTTTTTGAACATGGCTGTTTGCAAACCATACTAGTTAGATGAGAGAATTCCTTTCCAATTTACTTCTTTTTCCCTCATCCTTTATTATATTCTAAAAACTTTCTTGCGGCAGTAATAATAATAATATTATAATTTTACATTTGGTATAGCATTGACCTTTGTCATAAATGATTCAGCTATGTACACTTAACCTAACTTTCTTGTTCTTATTAACGTTTTATTATAATTTTCTTTTACTGTATTTTCCTTTCCAAATTTACAATGGAAGAGTCTTTCAAAACCCTAATGGAAAAAACAAAGGTCTTTTCAAAGTCAAAATATGAAGAACAAACAAGATCATAGTTAAATATGTTGGACAAAAAATTTGATAATTACTTTTATGAAATCAGGAGTAGGAGTGCGTAAAAACAACTAATCTTTTAATGTTAATAGGACTATCATAGCTTAAGCTGGTAAAATATTAAATATAACAACTTAGAGATTTTGACTGAATGCCATAATAATACTCAATCAGTAAAATGCTAAATTTGAAATCATTTTTTGAAATTAATAAAAGCTGAACCACATCAAAGAGTACACCTACTATAATTTATTAAAGCTCAATAACTTTAACTTAATGCCACTCCTTGGATGCCCGTACCTCTGGGGTGTTTTAACTGCCTAAGTTTGTACTTATCACAGACACCAGTGGTACTCAACACTCCTAACTGTAAAAAATGCTCAAGCATCAGTTTCAAAACTGATTCTACGGACATGAATTGAGACATACTCTTCTTTTTCATTATTAAAGTTGAGATCATAAGATATTTGCACCTCTTCCTTGGCCTAGATAAATGGAAGTGATCTGATCTGATCCAAAACAGAAGCCCACCCACCCAACTGTATCTGCTATGGATGCAAACCTGCCCCTCTTCAAATCACTTACTCCTAGTTAAAAAAAAAAAAAAAAAATATCTACTGTATCCTTATAATCTAATAAAAGTGTATCTCATCTTCCACATACACACACAAAAAAATTGGCTTGTCTGTCTGCCAATATGCCTTCATCTTTTAAATTTAAATGATTTGTATTGGAAAGTAAGCACTATCTACTTAGTGAAACAGGAAGCCAAATTATGAAACTCTATGAAAAATTTTACACCAATAAATTATTTCCATTAATGCTGTACTATACTATTCAGAGCAATAACATCAGGGGTCAAAATCAGAGGAGTATGCATTGTGGTTACCTATGATGTTATATACACAAATATAACCCTCAAGACTATCAAGCATGCTGTAGCATTATTTGTTCACTTTAATTCACTCTAAGAGCAAAATTTACAATAGAATGAATAGAGAACATAATTCTATAATTCACATCTATGTTTTTGATTATGGGTGATTTTAATGCTCTCACTTATTACTCACTGGAGTAATTAGAAAGAAACTCCTTACTGTTTTCTTAGATTCTTTCATAACACAAAAATATAATAGAAACTCCAATAAAAATGAATATGCTTAATTTTTTGAATAATCAATGATTAATCATGATATGCAGTAAATAACTCTCTAACAAATTAAGGCAGAAAAACTGAGGTCTTAAAGGAAAAGTGCTCAGATCTCCAACAAGGTAATAAATGATTTGTTCACAATAAATAAACAAAAAGTTATTTTATATGCAGATGATATTTTTACTTACACAGCAGGAAAAGTAATCTCAGAAATAATTTACAAACCATCAGTTAATTTTTTTAGAAACCATTTATGAATGAATTCAAAATCATGGTTTAAAACTTTAAATTCTCAAGTTTATTTGCGATATTAACTCGAAGACGGCCGCTAAAGTAAGAAAATGTTTATATAAACAACAATACCATTAAATATTTTGATACAGCTTTTTACAACTTAACTTAGAAAGCACACTGTCCTGAGCACAACATATCAAAATATTAAAATAAAATGTATTCAGCCTAAAAATATCTACTTGCAATGAAGCAAGGTGAGAGAATAAAACCATTTTGTTGGTCTTATATTTTTCTTTAATACAATTTAGAATAGACTATGGCAGTTTAGAATTTAATAGAATTCTATTAAAAGTTACATTTTTAAATGCAATGTTATTCTTTTTTATTTTAAGCCATTTGTATAAATTTAATAGAAAATAATGGTTAAATAACTATAAATAAAATATTTTTTATAACACTAATAAAAATGAAATGGAGAATAAAAATCAATGAAGAAAAATGCGTTCAAGTTAATTTCCAACAGCAGAAAAAATACTTTCCTGAAATTGTGAAATTTAACAATATTCTTTTACCACATTCAAATTCCGTTTGTTATCTTTGGGTTCCAATATGACTCACGATTTATATGGGGAGAACATACTAAAATTAAAAGACAAGAACTCAATTGGTGATATGGACTTCTATACAGACATATGAATAAGAACTCCAATCTTACGATAGAAAACTAACTGATGCTCTACAAAACCTTATTACGACCAATCTGGACTAACGAAGTAGAAATCTGGGGTGCCAGCAAGCCTTCCAACATTCAGAATCCTTTCAATCCAAAACCCTGAGAATAATTGCAAATGCTCCCTATCAAGTATCCAATTCCTCTCTTCACCACGATTTTAATTTTCCCTTTGTTCAGGATCTAATTTCTTCCCGATTCAGCCTTTTCCACAGTAAACTGCCATTTCATCCTAATCCACTAGCACAGACCTTGTCTTTCAACTCCAACCCCTACAATCCTCCCCGTCGACTCAAACAAGGATGGCCCCGCGACCTCCTGGTGACATAGTCTGTAAATAATTTGAGAATGGTCATTGGTCACCTTCTCTCCTCATTGAATCTCATTTTTTACTTCATCGTGATCAAATTAAAAATTGTTTTTATTTAACAGAATGTAATAAATAAATAAAAGTTTAATAATAAATAATAATAAAAATTTTTTATACCTTGCTTCCCAGTTTTTTTGTCTGTAAACTTGTCTACAATAATTTTGGCGGCTTGTATCATTTCGTTGTCGGCATACATTACGAGAAAACTTATTTTTTAAGAGCATTTTCTAATCATCGAGATTTTGTGGGTTATATGATATAAGAAATCACTTAGGCCCTCGTGTGATTTGCCATTGTAATTAATTTATTTATTTTCTTGAAGAGTGGATTATCAGGAATTCAGTTTTGGCAGTTGAAGATTTTTTTTTTTAACTTTTATTTATTTATTACATTCTGTCAAAATAAAAACATTTTGTAATTTGATTACAATGAAAAATAAAAATAACATTCAATGACAATCACATGAGGGAGGTGACACCACTTTCAATCTCTGATTATTGAGTTCTCTTGTTAAGAAGATCACGGTGCCATCTCCGTTTAAGTCGCCGGGTAGGATTATTGGGATGTGTTTGGGAGGATAGTTCATTGCCTATGGGATTAGGATGTAATATGAGGCGGAAATGGAATTGGAGAAACGAATGTTTTTGACGAGGTCGATTTTGAGGTCTTTGTGAAGGGTAGAGTTGGATACATAGAAGGGAGCATTGACAATAGTTTTGAGGAATTTGGACTGGAAGGATTGGATGCGTTATATGTTGGAAGGTTTAGCGGTGCCCCAGAGTTCNAACAGAATTTGATTCTCCATTTCCACCCTCTTAGTTATATACTTAAATATCTTCCTTAATGCATTTTTTTTTATAAAATGCTATAGGTCATAAATGTAACTTAACTAAATTTTACACCTGTTTAATCTATTCATTTTCATTGTCACAATTAATATCTAGAGATATAATAATTATAATTTGATCTGCCACTAATCCATCTCTTTCCCTCAGATAAATTAAATTACTAATCCCCAATAATTTGGTGAAAAAAAAAACAACAACTAAAAAACCAATAGTTTGTAGGAAGAAGCTGTTTATGAATATGTTTATTTTTACTTATCTGTAGTTGCTGGAGCATAAGCTCACACATAAACATATGTATTTCTAGAAATATGCACATATTTTTTCCTTTCAACCCAATTATTTAAGCATACTAAAACTAATTTAGAGCATACGTTTATTTGCATTGTGCTCTAAAGTTCCTTTAATAAGTTATAATAAACATTTTGTTGATAAAAATAATCACTTCATCAATATACCATTAAAATTTAGCTATAATACCAATATTCTAAATAAGACTGAAAGTAAGAATTTAATGCCTACAATAAATTTATATCTATTTAATTACATTTTTAATACTAAATATACATTAATGGAATTTAATTCAAGGGGATAATCACTATATTTTACAGATTTCAAAGAGGTTTCTTAGAAGATAAAACAGAAAGAAAATAAGATAATTATAATGCTTCATACTCACTTGGTGTCAGTATTCCTCTGTAGATGGAGCTTAAGATACCAGAGGAGCTTATTATTTTTCGGAACAAAGAGAGAGACAGCAAGTGCTAGGAGCTGCCAGGCCTGGACAAGGGCAAACTGGGGTGGATTAGCTTTGCAGGTTTCGGGTGGTGGGGGCACAGGAGGCAGAGGCCCTGAACCAGAAGAGCTGACAGTGGTGGTTGGAGATCCAGCCGCATCACAAGCAAACAGCGACTGTGTGGCGCACAACAGCAGTTGCTGAAACATCGGTGTCTACGCACAACCTAGCCTCAAACTATCTAAGATTGTTAAACCTAATTTACTTGAGAATTTTTATTTTTTAAAATACTCTAATTGAAATAAACAAATTTAATTGAATTTTAAAGTAATTATTTAAAGTCTCTATTATATTTACAATTTTATAGTGAATTTTCTAAAGGAAAAGTAGCTTTTAGGTTGTTCAGATATAGTACTTGAAAAAATTTCATCAGATTAATAGTAATAAATGTAAATTAATAATTAGATAAGTTTATGGAGTTATTAAGAGATAATAACTCCAGAAAAATTTGTTATATTTATTTTATAACGCTAATGTTTTGGCTTATATTATAAGTCATCTTCATAGTTGGAAAAACAAAACAAATCCAGACTCTATTGTAATATATATATCAATGAAATTGAACATGTAATAAGACTAATAGTTGGCATAATTATGAGTAATGTATATATTAGTGAATCGTATCTTTTTATATCCGATAAAAAAAAAAAAAAAATAAATAAAGTGGTCTTAAATTTGGCTTTTAAAGTATACACTAATATAATATGTAAAAATTAAAATTTGTTTATAGTATTTTAATAATAAAAAATCAATATATTAAATGACACAAGACAAAAATATAACTTTTAGATATTTTGATATCTAGTGATATTGTCAGAGTGTTAGCCAGTCAGTCACTATCAAAATACTAAGTGGAGGCAGGGAAGAGAAGAAAGTAAAGCAGTAGAGGATAGAGGAGGCTATCTGGGTGAGTTAAAGGCTATAAGATCATTAATTCAAAGGTAAAAGAGGTGAAATCTACAAAGGAAAGGCTGATGATAAAGAAGTCTACGGTGATAATTTTGATCTTTGTATTTCAGAAATTTCACATGCAGTCCTTGTTTTGTCAGTATTTAATGGAGGTAAGTAAATCTATATACAATTAGCAATTAGTCTTTTTTTGAGGAAAGGTTCAAAGAAAAGGTGAGCCAGGGGACTTTGTCAAGGATGAGTGACTACATTCGATGACACAATGGGAAATAGCAAAAGTGTTAACATTAGTTTGTGCAGTAATGGTTTTTTTTAAATGCTTTGTTTTAAACAAGTTTTTGTTTTATCAATAAGTGTGGCAGTGCAATTGATGGTCAAAATGAATTTGTTAGACTTAGTTAAATTTTTGAGGACAAAGAGATATTTTAAAAGGATGTATAAAAACCAGTTTTTACAAATGGTTTGTTTGGCTTTATAGGGTAACTCTCTGTCAACATCATCTGGAGGCATTAAAATGTCATTAGATCATAGATTCTTTTATCATTTAGCTTTTTGACTTTTATACTCAATGATTATTACACTTATATTAATTATATTAGCTTCAATCAAAGCTGTATTACACAGCAGACTGCTTTTGTTTTTGGTCCAGTAGATGGATTACAGTGAATGCTGAAATGTTTATATTATAATAAATAATCCTGAATTTTTTAATTATTTATTTTATATTTGAGCCTAAAGATCAATCCCTGACAAAATCGGTCTAAGAATAATCATATAGAAAACTAAATTCATTTATAAGTTAATAATAAATAAATTTATTAATGGATGTGAGACAGGTTTAAGGGAGCACCAGTAAAGAAAATTGTTAATAATTCTGTTATTACTGACAAAAAAAAAAAAAAAAATTATACAACAAAAGCCTTTTTTTTGTGAGTAATTTACTTATTTTACTTAATAAATTATATGATGTAAAATTCAATGATGAAGCAGTTAATTTTTATACAATACCATGATATCTAACACAACTAAAATATTAATGAATTCGGTCATAGATCTGTTATGCAAATCTTCTTTCTCAATCTCATCTACCATTTAGGGACAATGCGAATGTAACTAATGAAATTTAATAAGTCAATCATGCTTTCCCATCCACAGACTTTTGCTTCCAATTGATTTCAGTATATATTTATTTTAATTTTATCCATATCATCCTTAACAGAATTATTTATATTGCTAATATAGTTTCCAAAAATAAAAACAGTAAAACAAATTTATTTATAAAAAAAAAAGAATAAATTTTATAAACATTTCCAAATTCTTATGACTTACTAGTATGATTATTAATGTATTATTTATACATCTTTTACTTTTACAAAGAGCAAGATTTAGTAAATGTGATAATTATTTACATATTAATGGCCAATTGATTGAAGGTAATCTTGATTAAAAGAAATTATTTTATATTGGGATTTCTTTATTTATCCAGAGCAAAGAATTTTTATTTGGGTTTTTCATTTTTAAAGGATAAGTTATGTTAAATTATTAACCATGTAAGTATTTCTCTATTCATTTATGACTTAATTAGTTAATGTACAATTTTTAATGATGCTACATAAATTTTAAAGAAATTGTAAAACTAGCTACTAGCTACATGCTTTATTTCTTTTATCGATAAACAAAACTGTTAATTTTCATCATGAACAAACTACACATTTTATTTTCTAAATGAAATAAAACTATTTTTAATCGCACTTGATTTTGCACCTATACCACTCTTATTGGTTAGAATTTGCTTATTGATGAATTCAGCCTTTCTTTTTTACATTAAAACATAAAGTGTCAAATTTTATTACAAAAACTAAAGACTGTGGCTATTAAAGAATCAATTAAAAGACACATTAACACACCAATTTTAATGACTAAATTTTCCAAACTAAAAGGTGGGGAGAAAGTAATGAAATAATTTTCAAAAAACTGTCTTGAGTACAACCTAAACAGCTACATTCCTTTAGATTTTGCTAAATATCTAGGTGATTTATTTATATGCTAAGTGTATTTACAGATTTGAAAAGTGATAAGGGGAACATGTGGTGAAATTTACTACAATTATCTTTCTTAAAAAATGAACAAAACATGTCTAAATTAATTTTTAAAATCTACATACAATTATTGCTAATGATTAAAACTCAAAATAATGCCATGAAAAATTTTAAAATGAATTAAACTAGTTTTATAGAAATAGGGTTTAATAAAAAAATCTAGAAAAGAGACTTTATCATGCAACAAGAATGAAATTAGAAATAAAGCATAAAACATTCTTTCTAATCCAAAATAAAAAGAAAAAGATCAAAGAAATTATCTCAACACTTGAGGCTAAATCTATAGACACCGACTTTCAGCTAACAAGACAAGAAATATTAAAATTTAGTGCCATGTACAGTGTACATAGCATACATAAAATATACCTGAGTTTATTAGTTAAATGTTACATGAAAATAAAAAATATAAAAATTGTGCAAGGGAGCATCCACATCTGCATAAACAAAAAATAAAAATATTTAAACTGAAATGGGGATGGCTCAAATAAATATTTAAAGTAACATGTGCAAGAAATGCTGCAGCTCTTATTTGGTAATGGAGAAGAGAAATTTCATCTTGAAAGAAACTGTTCATAATAGAGAAAGATCAAAGTTAAATTCATAAAAATATTAACTCAAAAAATTAATATTTTGATCTGATATTTTAAATAATCACAGGCAAAATTCAAATTTTTTAAAAGTTACTCATCATAATTTCATCAGAAACACCTAAATTATCCTTATTAATATATATTATTATCCTTATTAACATGTAGCCACTGGGCAAAAGTAAGAAGACATGGGCTGTAGTAAAATTTATAGAAAAAATTTGAAACAGGGACTTATGATTACTATTTCAATAATAGAGTGAGTGAGTAATAAATGATAAACATTTTATGTTAGGAAAGCTGTATGAGTGAATAAACCAGAAATTTAAGAATATTTCTCGAGATATCCATTACCAAATAGAAATATGTAATATGTACAAATGTATTCTGTATCAGCATAAGAAAATTCCAAAAACTATTAATGGATTGAACACTAATTCAATTATTATAACAGAAAACTTTTAGATTCTTCACAATAAATGAAAGTTCAAAATTTATTTTTTGGATATATTTGTTAATCCACTGTATAACCATTGTAGAATATTTATATATATTTCTTATGCTGCAGAGAAGCAGATCAACAAAGACAAATAAAAAGAGACAAAAAGATCTTTTCAATAGCATAGAAATATTTGTTTTTTTATATAGCTAATAGATTTAATAAGTCATGGTGTGAGTAAACAATTGAACTGAATGAACTAAGTATAAATTTATTTTAACTATACAGAAAACGATTTTTTAAAACTTTATTTAAACAAAGAAATATCAGTTTCTAGTAAAATGATACTAAATGAACAAATGATAAACTTATTTCATTTTTTAAATAAAAAAAAAGTTTCTTATTTTAAAATAAGAAATTAATAGAATAAGAACTCACTACTCTTAAACAACAGATATTAATTGTTAGTTATTTTTTGAACATGTGCTAGAAAGATACATATTTTAGAGAAAAGAACAAAGGTGCAACTTTTTAAATATGTAAATTTGTCACATAAATTAAATGTCTTTGTAAATCTAAGCTTGGGAGAAAAAAATAAAAATAAATAGCCATGCGGGACTTACACGATGCCTCAACTTGGCGAATACCTGTACGCCTGTTTTGGACGGGGAGTGCTTTGATGTTTGCTTCACTAATGCGCAGATCAACTCTGCTTGTAGCTCCCACTGGTCAAGAGCTTGTTGAAGAGCATTTTGAGCTAGGACTACATGGTAATCAATTCCAGCAGACTCTACTGCAACTGAGGTGAACAGTTGACAGCTCTGCAATGAATTTGATTTATGGTTAGTTTTCATTAAAACACAGATATGAAACACACATAAAATTTTACAAAACTTGTTCATTTGTACTCAGGACAACCATGACCTAATTATTGTTATTGTTATTATTGAACATAACATAATATAGAAATCTATTATTGTTATTGTTATTATTGAACATAACATTACATAAAATCAAAATAAATATTTAAATTAAAATTTTTAACAGTATACAACATTTAACTATCAAATTTCATTTTTCATACATAGAAATGTTAAAGTAAAATATCAATAGGATATTTAATATAAAACTTAATCTTGAATATTTCCAAAACCCATAAGAGGGAGAAGCTTATTAAGCAAATTTCCTGCTTCATGTCAGGAATAATTGGTAAACTAAATTGTATTTAGTTTGTTTAGGTTAGCAATAACTATGAAAGAAGTAAGTTATGAACTTCCTTTAACACGTTTAATGCTAAGAATTTCTATATTTAATACATTTTATTTAGCAAATTAGTTAATAACTCACTCACCATTAAACATATAAAAATATACAAAGAACACAAATTGTTTTATAGTGCTAATTTGTTTTTAAATTATGTTTGGAAGTTTTTTAGATGAATTTTTCAAATTTAAATAAGTTATTTAAAAAAGTTTTGATTTAAAACAAATAGTATTTTACCTTAAAAAGTTTAATAGCCTCAGCTTGAAGAGCCTCAGAAGATAAAGTAGTAAGAGGAGTACTTATTGTTTCTTTACTATGAAGTAAAAGAGGGTGCCTCCATAAAACACAATCTAGAAAAAGAAAAAGAAAGTCATTCACTGTTGATAAAAATAAAAAAATTATTACATGAAACATACATTATTTTCAATGTCTTATTAGGCACATAAACAGCAAACTGAACCATCCTTTAAATAAGACAAAATGGGAAAGAATTTTATGTAAATTAGCAAATAAATATCCAATTAGTTAAACGGTTGAGGTCAAAAGCAACTTAGTGACATAAGGCATTATAAGATCTTGTATGTGAATAGCAATATTAAATCTAAGTAATCAATAAAAAAAGTAATAAAAAAATAATAACAAATAAATTTTAGTTGATGAATATTTTCATTTCAACTTTCTACGTCATTTAACCTATTACAGTTATAGAATATATTTTTTATAAAACAAACTTATATTCAGTTTAATTGCTTTAAATAAATAAAAAACAAAATTATTTCATGCCTTGCATAAAAGAAAAATTTCTATTCCCACTTGACAAATCACTTAATCCCTTCTAGTTGTCTGATTTTGCTAAAAACCATTTTAGCCTTTCATTTTACATTTAAAACGGATATGCCATATTTCATTAAACTGTAAAAATACAATTTTTGGGTCAGGTAAACTTCCACTTTCAGTATTTTAATTTCAATGTACAACTTCTTAAAATAAATAAAACTATAAATTAAAATAAAATATTAAATTTATCAAGAGAGAAATTTGTGATAAGTTTCTCTAATCTAAACATTAGGCTCTCTGTCATAAAGAAAAATTATTTTCGCTTGCACTTGTAATTTCAGGCAATTCCCCACTCCTGGTCATTTGATTAAAAAATCTGTGTTGAATTTCTTCAGTCTTAACTAAATATTACAGTTATTAAAAAAAAAACTTTTAGTACTTGCTCATGGCATTTCAGGAAATCCCATACTCTTATTAGTTCATATTTTCTAATTAATACCTATACTTTGAATTTGCATTTAAAAACTACACGCAGAATTTCAGAAAACTGATAACTGTGACACCCATACCCATACACACTTAAGTGGCTATAATTTCTTGTGCCCATTAGTTAGGACTACCGAAAGTATCAAAAATATTTCATTCACCTCAATTCATTCCTTTGAATCAGCTAAAAAAGGCCACTCCCAAAAGGTAAATAAGAACTGTTTCTGGAAAATTGAAATCAAGGGATGATGATTTCATTTTCAATAATTTACTAAAAGTAAATACATCAAGGATATTATGATATACCAGGTATGCAAGTTTAAAATGTCGTTTTAATTCCAATAGAATGCGCTCTTAGCCTATTAAAGGATTTGCTTATCTCTAAACGCTATTTTGTTTGTTAGTCATTTGTTTACAAAAGTCAGTTGTTTTTAAGTCGTTTACGTGGACGTATCATACCTTTCTTTGGTGTTAAAAATGTCTAATTTTAAGCCAAATAAAGAGCATTTGCGGCATGTCATGATTTTCTTATTTAATCAAAAGAAAAAGGCATCTGAATGTCATCGAATTTTTGTTGAGACTTATGGCGATCTTGCTCCAACCGTCAAGACATGTGAACGTTGGTTTCAACGTTTCAAACGTGGTGATTTTGATGTTACTGATCAAAAACGAGAAAATCGACCAAATCGACTACGAGCTTCTCAAGCCCGGCGAAACAGTCAATACCGAGCGCTACCGACAACAAATGATCAATTTGAGTCACGCATTGATCGAAAAACGCCCAGAATGGGCTCACAGGCACGCCAAAGTCATTCTTCAGCATGATAACGCTCCTGCACATTCAGCCAGATTGACTAAGGAAACGATTTCTTCGCTTGGTTGGGAACTCCTACCCCACCCGCCGTATTCACCTGACCTGGCGCCTTCTGATTATCACCTCTTCTCATCGATGGGACACTCATTGGCGGAGCAACACTTCAACAATTTCGAAAACGTACGAAAATGGCTCGATGAATGGATTTCAAATAAAGATGAAGCATTCTTTTGGAATGGTATCCATATATTGCCCGAGAGATGGACAAAATGTGTAGAAAGCGAGGGCCAGTACTTTGAATAAAATATATTATACTTTTTTTTTTAATTACTGTGTATATATTTTAAGAAATAAATGACATTTTAAACTTGCATACCTGGTATATAAAGTGAGATTTTGTATAATTTCTCTATTTATTTTTCTATAATTTTATACTAAATATGCATTCAAAAAGATATTGAAATTTTGATAGGGGTATATAAAAAAAGGAATCTCTAAAAGTTACTCTATAAATTAAAAGTATAGTTGATATACCCGACATAGCAACACAAAATTGGGGGATAAATTATTAGTGTGGAGCAGTATTCTAAAGAAATAGTGACACATAATAAAGAAGAATGAATACATCATAATTTCTTCTTTAAAAAGATTTGGACTAATTCATTTCCTTGTTGAAATAGTATTTGCTCCAGAAACTTAAAAGTGAATGAAATAAATTAATTTTCAAATGTTCAAATTGCCCGGAAATAGAAAAGTTTTGTACAAGAAGTTCAAGCCTTGGCTGAGGTAGCAAGATTTTTATATTCTAACTCCCTTGCATTTCTTGTATAAAATTGATCGTGGGGTTAAATACCACAATGAACATCATTATTTAATAGAGAAGTTTTAGTCCAATCAAACTGAAACAAACTAATTAATTCATGGGGCAAAATATAAGCACCCCCTGAATTTCATTATGAAAAACTAGGCTTAGTAGATTTAAAATTAATTCTAGAATGGAAATAGACGGGAAAACAAGGAAGGACTAAAATTTTTGTGAAACATAATATGACTTGCAGTAATCTGTATTACTAAGAAAAATAGAAATGAGAGAAGTAGTAGAGAACCATATTTGGCTCATTAAGTAGTTAGGAAATAAAAATACTTCTACTTACTTGGATCCCCTTCTACTTCCATTAATTTTTGAACAAGTTGCTCATACTGAGTTCCTGCATTTGGTCCAGCTCCAGAGACTACTGTTAAATGGTAAAGCCAAGAATCCTAAAATATATTAAAATTAAATTTAAAAAAAATTGTAAAAATTTTAAAAACAAATATAAATTCATAAACAGATTAAGCAATTACCCAAAAAACTAAAAGTAATATAGATTAATTAAATTTTAATGTCAGGTGCAGAGAAAATATTTCTATTCATAAAACTTCAAAATTTATGTTATATATTCATCTATGCATGAGATTGAGCTTTAAAAATTAAATGACAATGAAATTGGAAAGAATAGATCACACAATTCAAGGAATGTTATCTATGTTCATGGATAACAAGTTCCTCAACAAGGTTGGAGGACTGGTTAAATAAGTATGTCTTGAATTAAATTAAATTGATGAACAGGTATTTACCAAACAGCAGTAGTCTGCGATATTCTGACACACATATATATTTATTTGTATGAATTTTAGCAACTATTTTTGGTGTCTAAAAGGTAGGATCAGAAAAAATATTGAAAAAAAATTGTCAAAAATTCTGTCATGAAAACAACCTTATCAACTATATTCTTTCATAATTTATTTAAAACTAAAATAAAAGAAAAAAAATGTAAAGCTAGATGCATTCGTCAAAAAGTTACCAACCCCAAATTGATAAGGACTGTTTGGCTGTTAAAGAAATTTTAACCCTTAATTTAACCTCCTTAGGATGAAGGTTCACGTGAAATTAGGCACAATTAGAATGGATAGAATCTATATGTTAAATAAATCCATCATAGTTTTCAAATTTTATGTGTAAAATGCCTTTTTTATATTAAACTTTGGGATTCTATATACCTTTAAAAGTAAAATATCAAATTTTAGGAGGGGGCTTTATTTTGAAATTTTTCAGGTCCATTACAATAGTTTAATTTAAAGAAAATTAACTAAAACATAAAAAAAGTTATTTAAAATTTTCATATAATGTTTTACTCTGCTAAAATCTGAGTCTTATCAGAATATTTTGGGTCCAATCACTCACCAATGAATATAAAATATGCCAATAAATACAAAGGGTATTATTAATTAGTATTTAAAAAAAATGAAACTTTGCAAACTGAATTGTGCCAACTGAAAGAAAAGCCCTTTCTTATTGCTAATAATTTAGACAAAAATTTCTTACTTAGCCCATGTTTAGCAGATAGTTAATAACATGTATAAATAAACAAACCAATTCATTATGGCACTTACATTATCTTGTCGGTTTGGCATTAAAAGATAGGTTGGAGGTTGATGGTTTGGAAATATTCCAATAGTGAGTTGAGCAGTGTCTGTATCACGGTCTTCACTATCACTATCAGACACATGCTCTACTTGTTGGACTCTAGCATCACGCATATTTATTTGGCCTACTGCATTCTGAAAAAAACAATGTCAAAATTAAGAAAATGATAAATAACTTCTTCGCAGCAATAATATTTATGTTATTAACTTACAGTATCAGAAGGAGATTTAAAATACAAGAACATTTTTCCTAAGAGAACGCACCAACATTTTTTAGCATGTCCGTTTCTTACTTTTGTGAGCCAACCTTGGAGGGTAGGTTTATTGTGTTCTCGGCTCAGAAGAAGCTTTGTTGCATTCCGTCTCTGCACATTCTAAAACATGAAACAATAAATTTATACTAAGAAACTGAGATGAAGATGATAAAGACAGCTTTAATTTTATCACTTATTATAAAAAATTTAATTTCAACTCGCAGACATATCAGATGGTTTCACACAAGCTGAAGATTCTTTTAATAATATGGAACCAAATGTTAGAAAGAATAACTCACTTTCTAATGCGTTTATAAGAAAAGTATTTATATTACTATTATCTAAGAAAAAATTGAGCATAATCACAGATATTGAACCCCTCCATGAAAAATTAAAAAGAAAGAGTTCCACTTGAGGGAAGAGTAAAATAATACACAGGAAGAATGAATCATGTATCAAGTGTGTATAAAAAACAGGTTAATCAACGCCTTTCACCATAGATAACCATCCGCTAAATCCATTAAATGCACCATTTTCTTACCAGGAACTCAATTTAGCTCTTGAATCCCGAAAGGATACCTCACCCGGTCCAGACAGTATTTGCATCTCCATGTACAAAAACTTAACACACCAACACAAAAATATTTTACTTGGTATTATAAATAAAATCTTTACTTCCGGCAAATTTCCCAATATCTGGCGCCTTTCAATCGTCATCCCTGTTTGCAAAAAGGATAGAGCGTCCGACGATGTTCAGAGCTATCGTCCAATTTCTCTTACCTGTTCCCTGTGTAAATTAATGGAAAAATTAGTATATAATAGGATTGACTGGTACTTGGAATCTAACAATATTTTAGGCGATTGGCAAAGTGGGTTTAGAAAAGGACGAAGAACGACAGACAACTTAGTCGATCTCGAAACAACAATTCTAGACGCATTTAGAAAAAAAGAAAAAGTTCTAGCTGTTTTTCTCGATATTGAATGCGCATTCGACATAACTTGGCGTAGAAACATACTGGATGTCCTAAAGAGTAGTGGTATTAATGGCTATGTACTTTCATACATATATAATTTAATGTCCGCTAGAAAATTTCAAGTACGCGTCGGGTCTACTCTTTCAGATGAATTTTCACAGGATAATGGAGTAATTCAGGGAGGTGTCTCTAGCGCCAAGTTGTTCTTGTTATCGCTAATAAATTTCCCTAAAACAATATCTAGAGAAATATCTGTAAGGCTCTTTGCAGATGATATTTTAATTTATTCTAAAAATAAAAATATTGCTAAATTATACAACTGCATGCAAAAAGCTCTAAATTCAACCCACACTTGGATGGATAACCATGGCTTTAAAATATCTATTCGAAAGTCCAACAGCATTTTATTTAGTACCAGACAAGCCTTTAATCTTCCGTCTTTAAAGTTAAACGGAGATACATTAAAATCCTCTAACTCAATAAAATATCTGGGGCTTATATTTGACAAAACATTATCATGGCGTGATCATATAAAACATCTCAAACACAGTTGCCAGCGTTCATTAAATTTACTCAAAGTCCTTAGTAACACCAGTTGGGGGGCTGATAGATCGAGTATGTTGTTGCTGTATAAATCCTTAGTGAGGTCCAAACTTGATTATGGATGCGAAGTATATGATTCAGCAAGCCCTCGAATCGCTCAAATGCTAAACCCCATACACCACTCAGGACTTAGGATATGTACAGGTGCCTTTAGATCAAGCCCAGCTCCAAGTATTATTGTTGATGCTGGGGAGTTGCCCTTGGACATAAGACGAAAACATCTAACATCTACCTATTATTTCAAGATAAAGTCAAGGTTAAATCATCCTTTAAATCATCTATTCTCTCAAATTAATTGGATCCAAGCTTTTTCTAATAATACCAAAAAACCCTTTCCTGCCAGGGCACTCGAATTCATTTCTTCAAATGGTATAATAATAGATAAGATTCAGCCCATATCCTTCTCGCAGACACCACCCTGGCTACTTCGACCTCCAATTAATATATTGGACCTTACCAAATTCAACAAAAAAGATTTCTCTCCTCAAACTTTTGAATTAGAATTTTACAAAATTAAGGCTTCAATCCCTCAATCAACTTACATATTTACTGATGGCTCCAAAAACCCCACAGGAGTGGGCTCAGCAGTATATTGCAACAATAGATCATACATGTTTTCACTCTCTTCACTATGCTCAAATCATACTGCAGAAATTCTTGCTATACTAAAAGCACTTAATGTAATAGTAACACCAACTCCAAATATTGTAATATGCACTGACTCCATTTCATCCATTCAATCAATCCAGAATATTTACTCTAGTAATACTATTGTCATTGACATACTTAATAAAATTAATGAATTTACTAAAAACAAACAAACAATTTTTTTGATGTGGATCCCTGGACACTCAGGTATTAGAGAGAATGAAGCTGTCGATAAGTTAGCTAAGGATGCTATTAGCAAGGGAATACCATATACTGAAATTCCAGCTTCAGATCTGGTGCCGGTAATCAAAAGATGCTCCTCTAACAAGTGGTATGAACAGTGGAATAGCGTGGAGCTTGGATCCAAGCTGAGAGAGATTAAAACTGAGGTAGTTAGATGGAAATGCTCTGAAAGGGGAAACAGGCGAGATGAAGTGATACTTGCCAGATTGAGAATTGGCCACTGTAGAATTACACATGGGCATCTGATGTCACGGGAGGAGCCACCTATATGTCCCAC
>KZ808226.1:78927-115852 GCA_000696205.2 Oncopeltus fasciatus
GGGGGGGGGGGGGGGGGAGGAGGTTTGAAAAGGGACGATAAACCTCCCTAATACCCTTAGGACTAGCAACTACTTCAGGGCCAACTTACCTCAGACCCAGGCTCCCTACAACTTCCTCCGTATAAATTAATCAAGAAAAACAACTTCCTTCCAAGCAACCCCATCCACATGCACAGCAGTCCGATCTCTCACTTCTCTTTCTAACTCTCTTACTATTTTTAAATTCATCGCTCCTTCTATAATTCAAGAAAGCCGCATTCAGGAAATAAACAACATCTTGATCCAGAATGGTATTAGTCATAATCAAAAGTCAAAGAGCGCTACGAAAACAAAACAAAATTCAAGCTACGAAAACAAAAGAATTGACTTTTAGCTATCACCAATTATGAATTTGAACGAAAAATACTTATACAAGTAATTGCGTAGTTTTGGAAGAAACATAATTGAAAAAAAAATTTATAAATAAAAGAATAAGAGAAATATTTTTATTTTGCAAAGCGTCCCACTTGATGTCATTATTGAGGCTACAAGTTCAACATAAAAATTTAATTATTACATTTTGTGGAGGTGTTGGCTAAGGGTATACATGAAACACTATAGGAAACAATAAAACTTAAAATAAGAAGGTAGCCAGTTACTTTACTGTGAGGGAACGATGCCATAGGTCGTTACAGTATAGGGACAGTAGCAAGGAGTTAGAGAGCGAGAGGTCTCTTCATCGAAAGGGGAATAACAAGAAGAGGGGGTTAAAAACAAACTTGTACAAGCTGATAAGCATAGATAGATCGTCTACACGGATAATTGCTTAGACACTTTGGTGTAACGTAATTTATATCATAAATAGCATTCGTTATAAATATACTTGAGGAATAGGGAAATACTTATTTATTAAACAAAACATGGTATTTAGATACAGTTATGTTCGAAAAAATCTTTATTTATTAAAGTAACATTTCTATCATACCTTCCATTGTCCGTCTTCATTGGTTTCTGCAAACCATCTTCTATTGGCGAGCGCTTTCGGACATTGTCCATCTTCTGAGCGAATACATGCGTTCACTGTCACTGCCTGTATTCAACTCTTGAAGTTAGATACAGACAGTGAACACATGTATTCGGCCAGAAGATGTACAATGTCCGAAAGCGCTCGCCAACAGAAGATGGTTTGCAGAAACCAATGAAGACGGACAATAGAAGGTATGACAGTTCTATATTCATTGGTGGTGGAAATAACCTTTTAGATTATTTAACATTTCTATGTTTAAATCATTAACTACCAAAAAAATATTTCTAATAGCAAAGCTAACGAAGACGTTTTCCAAAATTGTTTGGCATCTTTCGTTTTCTGTAAAAAGCATGTAATTCTTGAATTAAGTTTTTTTTTTTTTTTAGCTTAGTCCTGAGAAAAATGATTATTTCTTGAAAAAAATCACGCGAGCTTTAAAGATTAAGAAAATAGAAGAAGAGTAAAGCGCAAGGGGTAAAATAATAATGATCCCCCTATTAAGAGGGTAAACCTTCCTGGCGGAGGTCGGCTCTTATCGGGAATTCTGAAGGTATCTCACATTTGAGAGAATTCCACGGACCCTCCAATACTCCACCGCTCCTTGTCTCAGTATCGCTGCTTCATTCCTGTGGCTACCTCCACCCCCTCCCAACCATCAATCCCTTCCATCTCTGTCTTCCTCACCACCATCCCTTTTCTCAACCTATGTTTTTTGTTTTTTTTCTCTCACTCATTTTCCCATCATATATTAGATTATTCGCCATTACAACCTTGGAAACCACAAGATACGTTTATATAGTTGGACATCTAGAATCCCTTTTCTTACTTTATCTTAATTTTCCTCATCAGCTGTTCTATTACACCTGTGTTATCTTCACGCATACTCCGCCCTACTCTTTACAAATCTATATCTTTCCATCTCTCTCAGACTCATGAGCAAATCATGCAGTGGATTTCTTAACCGTTCGATATTACCCCCATTGTTCTTTCACGCTCTATGGCATTTCTATTCTTGTTTTGTACCCTTACCAGTACAGCATTTCTTTATTCCTCTCAGTACCGCTTCTTTCCTACCTTTCGTTTCCTATCACATATTATCTCTGTATTTCTGTGACAGATACTCAATTCCCTCCTAGAGAAAAAGTATATACAGCCAAGCAAATATCTTATTTACACGCCCATCACATACATTAATTACTTTATTGGTCAATCACTATTACTTACTCTTTCCCCTCCACAAAATAAGGTTATAACGAGACTCTATGCTATTTTCCCATTTTACTAATATAAAAAACAGCAAGCACCAAGATACAGCAAATTTAAGCTTAATTTTAGAAAGCAAAAAACATGCACAAGATGTGGAGAGAGTCATTCATAAAGAGGTGTAATGGTGTTTGGTTAGAAAGGAAACGAAAAAGGTTTGACAGCTTTTATCCAACATGTAAAGTGACAAGAGAAGAGATGACTCCTATGAGTGCTCAAGAAGGTAGGGATGGGGAGGAGGGGATGTTAATTAGGGAGTATGTAACAAAAGGAGGTTAGAATGATGGCTGGGCGAGACGAGGATGAGTGGGGTGGGGGAAGAGAAGAGGGATGGTGGGGGTAAGGGAGGGGGCCTGTGCTCTTTGAGAGATAAACATGGTAACAAGCCCTCCTCCGACCAGTCCCACTTCAACCTTCAGTCCGGCACAAAAACCTTCAGTCTTTTGAATCGACCTCTTGCACGAATTACCCGCTCCAGTTAGCCCAGACTGAAAGTCCCCTAGTATTCACGCTTCTTTAAACCTGGCGTCAAACTGTATTATCGTTTTCAGTAACTTCACAACAAGAGCAATTCTATTTTACGTTATTCGAGTACTCTTAGGTACTTGCCAAGAGAAAAATGCAACAGATATCATTAAAAATATAAGAGGTATTTGAGACATACATAAAAAGATTGTCCTCAATAAATCCATTATGGTTATGATTATTTCGTTGTTTATTTTTTTTTTACTATAATCATCATACCATCGCCGATAAGGAAGAAGATGAAGGAAGATCCATATAAAGGAGGAAATAATTTTTACATTTTGACAATAAATTGCAGAAAGGATACGGTACTACAATTGAATTATTTTTTTCCTATTGTAGCTTGTAACAAATAAAATTTATCTTTTCGCTAACTATGTTTCGATATTGGTTAAAAAAAAGAAAAAAAAAAAAAAAAAGAAAGAAAAAAAAAACTTTAGTTCCAAAGTTAACTAATCAATAGTCTAAAATAAAATAAAAGAATCAAATCATGATGATAATTGTGGTAACGTATTTAATCATTTATTTGAATCGTACAGAGCTAGAAAAAATGTACTCCTCTAAGTGCAAGACGATATATTCGTCATACTTGGTAGTTAGACTTGTATTGAGGAACAGGGAGCATGAAATTATCGTTCTCCCTTGGTGATGTAGTTGGTAGCGCACCCGCCCAGCAAGTGGGAGGCCCAGATTCGACTCCCGGCTGAGGCAGTAAGGTTTTTTTCCTAGCTTCCTGTACGATTCAAATAAATGAAATAAAAGAAGTTCCGAAGTGTTACTAATATATATATAGCAGAAAAAGAAATAACCAGTGTAATTGGTAATAAGTTTACAGATAACCACACATCATTTTAAATATAATTAAATTTGATCAAATAATAAATAAATAAATTTTCCCGTTAAACGCTGAAAGTGTTTTATGGAAATATAACTGAGAGGTACAAGAATGCTGACGATTTTTCTCCCTCCTTTCTTCTTCTTTTAGATGAAAAGAAAAAAAAACAAACATTTAGACGCCCTCTACTTCCCTTTAGAAAACATGCACTGCATAGAGGTAATATAATTTTATTTTTACTTTTGCAAGAAGAAGCTCTTTAAAATGTACCCCTTAGTGGTTTTTTATTAATTTTAATGGAGGAGAAAGAAAAAAATTCTGAGTATCACAAAAAGGGAAAGGCGATAAAACTCTACCGTCCATTAGAAGGAATAAGAATCCAATGGATGTAGTCTTAATTCAGCATAATGAATTGATGGTAAAACTGTTTAAAGATTACACCTTCAAATTTATTATTTCTCTTTTTTAAACATAAATAATGAAGGGATCGACTAATGCNAAAAAAAAAAAAAAAAAAAAAAAAAAAAAAAAAAAAAAAAAAAAAAAAAAAAAAAAAAATGAATAGGGATTTTTCTACCATATTGTGAGAGCAAATTTATTGTATCATATTTTTGACTTCTCTTATTTTAGAATCTGATATCACAAATTGACTGAGCATTGAAAAACATTCGAAATTTACGTCAAACATAATATAATTGAGAAATTGTGTTTTGCATAATTTTATGCACATCCTTGCAAAAATTTATATGAAATTTATAAAAATGCTATCAAATCAATTTTATTTGATTCTGGCAGTGACAGAAAAAAAAAGGATCAAATTATAACTGGACGGATCTTATTTACGCTATAGTAATGAGTCGTAAAATATTTGATGCAAATAAATTTTAATATTACAGTGAACTATTTGAAACTAATACAAGTTATTTAATGGTCGTTAAAATATTTGTTTATATGTTCACGTAGGCTTCGTCGGTCGTCAGATGTAATTACCATTTCATCTTCCGGGTTGGACCGAGTCAAATTGAACCCGGAAGATGAAATGGTAATTACATATTTGTTTATGCTTACATTCCACAGAAACAATGTTCTACAACTTTGTGCAGCCGCAATTACAAACATAGGATACACACGTTCTTGAGAAATGTCGAGACCACCCCACCCAGCAAACTCTCATAATTTCGTCCTCCATAATTAACTTGATNAGCCCTGAAGAAGCCATCACATGATGTGCGAAAGCTCGGCAAATAAGAACAATTTGACTCGGTCCAACCCGGAAGATGAAATGGTAATTACATATTTGTTTATGCTTACATTCCACAGAAACAATGTTCTACAACTTTGTGCAGCCGCAATTACAAACATAGGATACACACGTTCTTGAGAAATGTCGAGACCACCCCACCCAGCAAACTCTCATAATTTCGTCCTCCATAATTAACTTGATCTAGGCACAAGACATAACCCAGAGAAACATTATCGTAGAGTATGCAGATGAAATAAAAATGTGTAGCGAATGAGTCGGAAAACGGCTTCCAGTTACTCCCCAAAGATTGGCCACGGCAAAACACGAGAACTGGAAAAAAGAGTCCTCGATACACCCGAACCGCCGTTACCTGTAATCCAGAATTGACTCAGGTGGAGCAGAGATCGGCAAACAATATAAGGAAATTAACGCTCAGCTGTGCTAAATGTAAGACGCCTAAAACGATGCGAGCGTTGCATCGAAGACTCCTCGGCAGTACGGCTCAACCGACTCTACTCCACTTCCCTTGTGAGTAATGACATGCATAATATTTATAAGGCGATGGACTAATCTGAAGTGCACAAGAGGTTTATAAAGACGAGGCACCTAACCACAGAAATGTCCATTGCTTTTTGAGAGTACAGATAGATTTATCTGACCTCATGCCAATAGTGTTCAACAGGGTGAAACGTTGACTAGCCTGCTCTTCACCTTTAGCCTCAAGAATGCGGTTAGAATTTATTCTATCCAGATAAGAGGCATTGTTATTTACAGATCGACCAAGCTGTTCGATTGTGCCGATTCTTCTTAGAAGTAGAATGATCTAAATCTACAATTGCCCTGTTGTACAAAACCCTAAAACGACCAGTACTCACTAGGGGTTCAAAAACATGGACCCTTACCGGTGCTGACGAAAGGGCCCTAGTAGATCCACGAAAGGAAGGCGTTCCGCTCTATTAATGGAGGAGTTACGTATTTTCTCTATTCCATAAGAAAAATCATTATTACTAATCATTGAAATTTAGTAATCTTTCATTAGATGCAGATCGTTAATGGTTAATTTAGATGATGTTTTATTGACTATTTATTTTAAATCAAAAGATGGCTCAATTAGACGAAAAGAATATAAATTTGAAATTGTTAAAATTAATTGTTTTTCTTCTATTCGCCATCTTTACATTATTAAATCTCAAAATAGGGTGTTTTTTAATTACTAACAATTAGTTTCTTTAATATAAATTAGCTGCAGTTTTACTATTAGGTGTTTCATTTTTATCTAGTTAAGTGATATGAATATATGCTAAAGTTTAGTCCTACTTAAGTGATATGAACATTTGCAGGGGTTAGTCCTACTTAAGTGATATGAACATTTGTAAGATTGTATTATTTTTGACTTTGTAAAATTAATGGAGTTGATTATTAGGCCTACATTTTTCAAAACTTTTTTTTTTCTTTTATTTTTTTAATTTTTTATGATGACTCTCTAGACATTTTTTTATTTGCAAGTTATCTTCATTTTTAGTCTAATCAAGATTAATTAAAAAAAAAAAAAATTGCCCTGATATGGCTCGAACCCCTTGTCTTTTTATCTCCTTTCAGATGTAATATCGACTGTATTCAGTGCCCTTTTGGGAACTTTACATTAAAATTCTATTCTAGTTTATTCACTAACCCCAGTGACATGTATAGTATTTTACTAAAACCTAAGGAAGGCAGATAATACGATAATCACTTAATATCTAGTCATTTAATATCAGTAGTCTCATTCTCTAGGTTATAAATACTTGAAAACGCTTTATAACAATGTGCAATTATAATTTTGCTTATTATTAATACTAATAATCATAAACTTTTTTTTAATGATTGAACATTTGAAATTAAAATATTACTTTATTCTTATCCAAAACGGCGTACGGCACCGCTGGACAAATTAAGACCTCGTATATTATCCAATTTATCCATTCTAGAAGATCCATCCAGGCATCTTGAGAAACCGGATGATCCCGCGAGGCCTACGACGTGAAAACACTTCGCAAACGGAGGACAGCGGCACTGGGCCGAGACACACGACGTAGAGGAAACTCGGACTCAGAGGTGCAGTATTCCAGTCATCAAGACGCTGATAAGGATGTATGTAGTCCAGAAATAACTGAGGTAAAAAACGGATATCGGCAAACAATACAAGGAAATTACCACTGAGTTGTTGCTCGAAAGAAGAGTCTCCAAATAAGAGCGCATCTCACCCCAGTCCGCCACTCCCTGTTTATTAATACACCCCCCCCCCCCGGAAAAGGGTAATTTTGTGTAAAATCCTATCAAAGTAAGTCTTCTTCAATCCCGAGGCTCCCGTTGACTTTGATGTAGGAAATTTTAATCAGGCTCGCTGACGTCCACACCCGGCTGTCTCTCCGTCTGTATTGAATTTATTTCAATTCTGGAAGAGTTCCCCAAGTTTTCTTTCTCTTCAAGTCAATTAACATCCATCGGCCTGAAAGGCTTCGGAAGAAGAGAATCGCGACACTTTCCCTTCATTAATAATCCAACGTGTAATTGCTTTCTCGGAATTGCAGAAATTACCAACCCTTATAATTCACATTAACTTTAGCTTTTCAGAAACTTCAAAAGGTTTAATATTTTATTATATCTCACTCTTAACGCCTAAAAAATTTGAGTAACTAATATGCGTTATATTACTTTATATTAATTACTAGGAACTTAAGTGGGGACTGGGATTGATGTTAATGAATTTTTAATCCTCAACATCACAATATAAGTAATATTATGTAATTCCCACATTTCACTCTCAGGATATTTCAGTCAATAGTCGAAGATTTGGAAAAAAAAATCTTAATTCCGAATTTGATTTTCCTTTTTAGAAAGTCCAAGTTTTAAAAATGTTTTTTTTTTTTTTTTTTTTTTAATTTGCTCTGTATACTTATAAATTCAATGATCATTAGAATAAAATATATAATCATATCCCATACAAGAAGTTATAGTTATGGATTTGAAATTGATCTGCTTGTATTCTAGTTGCTGCTTTGTTTCCTTGTTATGTTNGGGATAGAGAGTTCAGTGCCCACACAAAAGAAAAAATCACAAGGTGTAAAATTATCGGGGATCTATCATCCTTCGTCAGTGAGGAGTGAAGACTAGTGTTGCGGAAGGGACTCAAAGGAAGGGGAAGGCGATTCCAAATCCTCTTATTGTTGGCAATTGATGTTTGGTCTTAAAGTGGCTTTGAGAACGTAGATATAGGCTCACTCAGTCGCCACGAGAGTCTTCAGTTGCAAATCTGAAGCCGTGTCGAGTTGTTCAGTCACTTAAAGTTGGAAAAGATCCTGTTCAGAACCACAGTCCCCTCTTCCCATAGCAGAGCATGCTCAGAGTCGTTTAATGAGTTTTAATGACGTTTTCCAACGTGTTGTTTTGACGTAATTATAATAATAATATTGTTATATAGTTCACCGAGTTGTTGAGATCCGTTTTTCATTGCGTGCTTTTCAGAGCTTCTTAACTGAATAAGCACATGGAAAGCTTCTCAACTAAAGAACAACATGGAAAAAGGATCGGGTCCACTATATATGGGAACGTCATGTAGAGAGTGTTTATAGTCCTAAGAATTTTGGGATTTAGTTCCTCGAATAGAACTTAAGTACGCCCCATCCGCGGAAAGAGTCTACAAATAGGACCTTTTAGATCCCACTATAGGTGCCAATAAATCCAAAACTGTAAGAGCGGTCATCGGAAAATAGAGATTCAGAAAATTTTGTGCTGGCTATATACGGATTATATTTTACTGATTGAGAACACTTTGAGAAGACATGCAGAAGGATGTCATAGAAAGGCTAAGAGAACTGCAACGGAAGGATATGCACATGAATGCTCGTAAAAGTAATGTGCTTCAAGTGGGGCGAAAACAAGAGGATGTCCACAATTCACAAGAGAATGTGGTGCATATGAGAGCTGTAAGGAGTGGAGGAATACACCTAGCTTGGTGCTATAATAAAAATAAGTGGTAGAGTGGTTATGGTACGGCCAACAAGATGTAGAAAGCAAATGAAATCGACTACTAAATATGTAATTCAACAGTAGGGAAGTGGGATAGGGTAAAGCGTGTGAAATTGCATATGTTCAAAGCAGTGCATATCCCAATGCTCCTGCATGGACGTAAATCCTTATATTTACTGGGACGATATTCTCCCACGCTGTAAGCTTAGAGGGGATAGTTAAAGGAGAGTCATTTTAAGTAGAATATCATTATCTCTTTGTTTCTGCCTTTAAACAAAGAGAGAATCATAATATATATTTTACAAACTTTAAAAATTTATAATTTAAAAATATTTTGTAACTCAAATCCCCTTCCGTATTTTAAAAGATAATTAAATAATCTAATTCTATTTACTTATATCTAATCATATATGTTTCGTGAATAAAACATATTAGCGTGTCTATGTAAAGTTGAATGATTATTTATTCTTACTTAAATATGTAGACCTCATCTAAGACTATTCACATAGGTTTACCATTAACAAATGCCTTGTCGAGAATTATTCCTTTTATGTAATTCGGGATATTTTGGGGTATTGTACAATTAACCTGGCAGCCACTTTATTTCATTTGATGTCTGCAATTAAGTGCTCTGGGCTTAAAATGTTCTTTTTACTTCTTATATTAATATAAATAATCCATTAGAAAGAACAAAATGTTTGAATAAATATTAGAGGCAACAGGATCAGAAAATTAAACCTATTGAGTTTAGAAGTATATAGTAATAGGTTCTAAGTTACTAATAGTTAGAATGTGGGTGATTATATGACAAGAAACCAAAATTTTTGTAAAAAAAAATTTTTTTATGTTTTAAAGTGTGTTAATAATAAAATTGAGGGATTAAACCAAGCTGATTTTTAATGAATACGATGCATCCTCCATCTTATGTAGTTAAAGAAAATGGAGCAAAATACTAGCAAATTCTTTTTTTAAGGTCCATTCAACAAAGTTCAGTTGTGATTGGAATCAAGAATACTTACTTTTCTAAGACTAAAATTTTAGATTATTCATGACTGGCAATTTGAGTTTGAGTCGCACCCTGGAAAGGCTTTTATCCAGAAATAAATGTCTGTCCAGTGCCAAAGATTATTGGAATGGGACGGTGCCCTGTAGAAGGAATCTTCTTCCATGAGCCTCATTGAGTGGCTCAATGGGTGGTAGAAAAAAAGGAATTAACTCCATACCGAATTAGTACAATAAAATGAATAGAATGAATCATTAGTTATTCTTAAATTTTAACATATAATGGAATATAGTGAGGGTGTTTGGACCAATAGGTATTAGTTTTTGCTTCATTATGGAGGGTAATCATGGATATGTTTGGATAAGGACAGATAAACAAAATATAAATAATTTCAAAACTAAAATGTGTCATAAAACAGGTAGAACTACACACTGGCATGTAATATAATAAATCATATATTTCACAGAGATCTACAAACTACAGATAATACACATGAATACTAATATAAAAGTAATAAACCCCTAATTAGTGCAATCAATTATCAATGATATTAATGAGTACTGTCATGGAAGAAACAGCTACCAATTTAGAATAAATTCCAATAAAACAATATTTAATTTGATTTTTAACCTTTATTCATTTATGTGAAAAANTGTAGGCCTCTTTCTTCAGCCATTTGTCAGTTAATAAGCAACATTTTCTTCTTTTAGTTTATTTATTTTATTTTTATTTTTTATGTATAACACAATATATATATAAAATATTGGAGCCTGTAGAAAAAAATAAAACACTGCATTTTTGGAAATGCACTCAGTTAAATTTGATAGTATAGCTAATAAATGAAAGGTTTATTTTTCTTTGTAACAGAATTATTTTATTTCTTCTACATTTAGTGATTTTTAATGCTATCATAACATGTTATATTTTGCTTTACAGGACGTACCCAAATGACCAATTGAAGTGAAATCTTTTCTTGTAAATTATTTAAATTTAGCAATACTAGATCATTTTTTTCATTATGTGGAAAAAAAGAACAGTATTTAGAAAATTTATCATAATGAGACCAGCTGTAATTAGGGTGCAAAAACAGTGCTTGGTTACCAACCTAGATGCAAAATAAAACACACAAAACAATCTAAAATATTATTTTATTCGTGGGATCGTTAAATTGAAATTTGAGCAGGCACTTACTCCTGAAATTACCACTCGACTCTTCATCGCGCCTATAACAACAACGAAAAAATAAACAGAGTAATTTACTTCATTTTTTTTTTTTTTTTTTGCGATAGGGCTTACCTATTGAGTCAACATATTTTCTTTGCCAGTTAATTTAACCTACTCTGTTATTTTCCGATAGGGACACGCATGATCTGTATTTACGGAGACTGAACACTTTCATAAATATACAAGGAACACTTACCAGCACGCAAGAGTGATAGATATACTTAAATTAAAGCAAACCCAGGAGGCTTTGAACTTGTTTGAGATCAATAAATTTTAAAGGAATCAGCGGTTTTTCTTAAGGACCAGTGGATTAACGCAAACTTCAGGGGCGAATAATAAAAGTCACACATTTAAATTAAAAGTAAAATTAAGATGCGTGTAGGAGAGGATTTAAGGTTAGTTTAATCAAAAATTTTACAATTAATTTGGAGCTCAAGTATAAAAAGTAAAACGCAGAAAATTAGTCTACAATAGTTTATTATATATAAAGAGCTTTCAGAATCATTGATCCCATCTTCGGAGCTTACTCATCCTCTTGAGTGATTCGTTGTTCAGCGTAAACAAAAGGATGCCAACAGCACGCCGAGCTGACAACGTATCACGTGACTGAGCACCAAAGATGAAATCAATGATTCTGAAAGCGCTCAGCAATTAAAGAAAAAAAAATATATATAAAGGGCAAAATATTGGATATTGTTTGATTACCCTAATTCTCATAGACTTCGCTACCAGTCCCAATAAAAGAATAAAAAATATTTGTAGGTAAATTTTTTGACTGTCAAGTTTTATGAAGAGTGATTATCAGGAATTTGACCTTGGTAGTTGAAGAATTAAAAAGTTATTTTTAACAAAAAAAAAAGTAATTTTTGCCAACGTTTCGGCATAATATTCAAGCCTGCATCAGGAAAAAGAAACATACAGAAATAATATTGACATATGTCACAATCTAACAGAGAAAAAGTAAATGAGATAATTTTTTTTTTTCTTATTCAGCCCTGACGAAGGCCTGAAATTCCGAAACATTGGCTAAAATATAAACTTTTTTGGTTACAAATTACTTTTAAATATGGAATGAATTGTTGACCTTTATGTTTTATGAAGAGAGGATTGTTGGAAATTCAGTCATGATAGTTGAAGAATTAAAAACTAATTTGTAAAAAAAAAAAAAAAAAAAAAAAAAAAAAACTTTTTTGGTAACAAATTAGTTTTTAATTCTTCAACTACCAAGACGAATTCCTGATAACCTTCCCTTAGAATAAAAAAATATTTTTCCTGTAATTCACACTTAAGCACACAAATTTTATTAGTATAAATATTAGAAGAATTTTTAGAAACGATAACTGAAATACTAGATGTTTTTTGTTGGGGTTCGGTCACGGTAGATTCAAAAAATACAATTTTTAAAAAATGTGTACTTTTTAGTTATCTGTCAACGTTTTGGCTTACTAAGTAAGCCATGTTCAGGGCAATCATAAATGCCAGAGGGGACCTCGTGTCACGAGGATCCCATATTCATGAGTGACAACATTACCTAAAAATATATATTGCGGCAAGTGCATTAGGTAAATCGCCTATAGAGCCGAAAGTTCCTCTGGTAACACTTACCTCAAGAAGAGCACCACCCCTCATCAGATTGTAATCTAGCCGATGACACCACTTCCAAACAGTTCCTGCTCCAAACTATCCCAGATATCATATACTTACATTTTTGAGAAACGAATCTGAATTCCTTGCTTAAATTAAGTTTGAACTTAATAGGTGAAGCAATCCTGCAAGGATAGATTGTCTTCCTTTCTGTCAATCTCAATTGGTCATCGAAAAGTTTTCTTTCAGACATTTCCATTATTCCCAAGTGCCCAATTAATCTAAGTCCACAAAGTGGGAGTTGATAAACAATCCTCTTCTGTTAAGTCTGCCTTCAATCTTATTGTTCTCTAATCACTGTTTACTTATGAATTCCTAATTTTTTTTTTTGTTATGATTTATAAGTGGCCCTTGTCCCAAAAAAAAAAACATAACGTTGATAGAATAAAGTAGCAGCTACATGATAATAGAGGAAACTTGAATATTTTCCAGTCTTTAGAGCAAACCTTATATATCATTATTTCTAAGATTTACAATAAATATGGACACTAGCACTACTCAATTCCCTCTACTCTCGCTAGTGTAGAGGGAATTGAATGAGATCTCTAGCGCGTCCTGGTAGCACGACTGGTAAGTGCACCGGCCCGGATAGCAGGAGATCCAGGTTCGATTCCTGGCTGGGACAGATAGATTTTTTTATTCTATTCCCTCTCATTAATTCTTTTGAATGTATAGATATTTATACACATTTATACATAGTTATAACTATTTATAGTTATATTTGTTGGAGACATATTAACAGAACAATTTTTTTTTTAAATATATATACAGAAAACATGATTCACAATTATTTTTACGAGACAACAACTACTAATGATAATAGCATAATAAAAATAGATTAACTACGAACAAACCAGGTTCCTCACACGAACGGGAGGGTTTTCTTTGTACTAATGCGCACCCTGACCGATCTTAAATAAAACATATTTATTTAAGGAATGCCCATATTACACTAATCTATTTACATGCAAAAACTTCCCAAGACAACTGTCAGCATTCCTGGCAAACCATGAATCCAATATATGTAGGCAAACTTATGTGCATTTTAAGAGAAACAGGCATATATGAAAAAATTTAATTAACCCAACAGTCAGGGCGTAATAACCATGATGTTGATCGCCCTATAACTTGATCCTAATCCTAATCCTAAAACATATTTATATACTAAAACTTCAGATGTTCGGAATATGGTTTTTCGTAATTTTTATTCTGCGCTATGGTAGACGATGTACAAAGCCACAGACCACATTAAGAATGTTATTGTAAATACCCACTATAGTTTCGGTTCCGAGTTCTGTGCCGAGAAAACATATCGATAAATTGAAGCCTGCCTTGTATTTAAAATAGGATTAATACTCCTCAAAAGCCGAAAGCTTATGTCTATAAGTCTATATAGGAAACAAAAAAAGACTAAAATTTCACTTAACATTTATATAACGGGGAACAGCTCCCTGATTTTGTGTCGCCTCCGCTACTATTTTCTTAGGAACGCGGGATCTCCTAGGACTGATCCACTTCTACGGCAGGACTAGTGCTTCAGGAAACGGGATGCAGAACTACTTTAGGGATGGTGTAGAGGTAGTCTTTACCGTTTTAATTTATTTTATTGACAACCGGTTTCGTTGTCAGCACACCATCATCAGGCATCACAGAAAGTCGTAAGATGGAGGTCTCTCTTTAGTTTCCTAACGGGCACGAGCGAGAAGAAGAGAACCCCATCTTACGACACTCTGAGGCGCCTGATGATGGTGTATTGACACTGAAACCGGCAACTAATAAATTAAAGCAGGTAAGACAACCTCTATATCATTCCTAAAGTGATCAATATTTCTGTAATCTCCAGAAAAAAAAAATCAAGTAAATAAATAAATGTTAAGGGAATTTTTTTTTTCTTTTTTTTTTTGAAATAACAGAAATATTGATCACTTTAGGCATGATATAGAGGTTGTCTTTCCTGCTTTAATTGATATTATAAGTTGCCGGTTTCGGTGTCAACACACCATCATCAGGCATCTCAGTGGGTCGTAAGATGGGGTTTCTCCTCTTCTCGCTCGTGCCCGTTAGGAAACTAAAGAAAGACCTCCATCTTACGACTTCCTGTGATGCCTGATGATGGTGTGCTGACAACGAAACCGGTCGCGAATAATATAAACCTCAAGACCATCCCGCTTCCTGAAGCACTAGTCCTGCCGTAGTCCTAGGAGATCCCGCGTAGTAGCGAATGCTACACTAAATCAGGGAGCTGTTCCAGAGAAGGGTCTACTCCTGGAAGTGTAGATCGGCTCCGAAATGTGAATAAATCACTGGGTCTTGTCCAGGAGCGGAGCGAGAGAGAGACGCAGAAGAACTCCCTTTGAACCCATAGATAATAAATTTATAGAAGATCTCGGGGGCCGAGGAAGGTTCCGTTCCTCTCCCTCCGGCTTATTTCTTTTGAAGATTTCTCCGCCGGGAATACCCCGGCCCTTTGTCAGATCTTCAAACAATTACCATACGTTATTCACTCTGGAAATCCATAGGCTCTAAATCAGCCTCTATCTCAGGGTTGCCTCTCTCACTTCATCATTACACTGGAAAGGTGTTCGAAACAAAGAGATTTTTCTCTTTCTATATATTTTTTTTTTCTTTTATGTAATTCATCTTCATTTTTGTAGTCACCTTCTTCTAACATCCCTTATACCTTTTCTACTTCTTTATAAATTCCCTCGACCAATTTATTTATACATATTATCGTAATTTAACATAATAGTTTTATTATATTCAAAATATAACGTCGTGATCGATAAGGAAATAAATAAAGAAAAAAAATCGTTCTTATATTAATCAATTTGCACTTCAATAAAGAATTATAGTTTTAAAAAATCGTTGTTAATTTAAACAAAAGTTTTCACTTGTTTTAGTAATTTAATCAATAATTGTTCAATTATAAATTTTTGTTTGATGATAAACTCAATATTAAATTTCTTTAACTCGTGATGCGAAACAGTCATTCATATCACATAAAATTTGTTCCCTAGAAAATAAATATAGAGGTAAATATCATACGTGTTTAAACATATTGTATATTGTGAACAAAGCAAGTTAAGTTTTTTATATTAAAAAATGAATTGAAGTAGTTAAAATCGTCATTTTTAGTTCTACTGAACATTTTGTGTAAAAATCATTTCTACAATTGTAATTTATTTAACATTATTTTGTTTGTAAATCTAAGTGAAAAATTTGTTTCTTATTTTACTATTTGCTACAGCAAAAGTGTAGGATTGGCTGCTGAAATGTACTTCACACAAGAGAAGGTAATTAGAAGTACTTTTACAGCTCTATCGAGTAAAAATTGTATCTTTTTTGGTGTAAAGAAGAGGTAATGAAATTCGTGAGAGTAAAGTCCAGATATTTAACGTTTGCCTCTACTAATACAGAGTAAATAATATTTTTTTTTTTTTAAAGTTAAGTTTTCAGTAAATCAAGGGTTCATTTCATTGTTCTGATACACGGGAGTTATATCGCTATTAACTAATGCAGATATAATAATAAAAATTGGACCTTAATAATCCAATCATCTAATAAAATATCCAAACACTTTTAAATACTAATGTAATCCAAAGTTGAGCCAGACTTATTACTTACAAGTCATTACATTTTGCGTTAACTAAACTTCGATTTAGTGGTTCATTAAAGTCAGTCAGGAGAAACTCGACTTTTTCAGAAATTTTTAGTGTTTTCAGGAATTCTAATTCTCAGAATGGTTTGTAAATTGACTAATTGGTAACTTAAAAATTAGAAAATTTTGGAGTTACAAGATGTAGAGACTGTGAAGTGAGCAAAACGCTGCTTTAGAGAAAAATTGTTTCTTTAAAGTATAATAATACTATAATTAACGAGCAAGTTTATATATGACGAAAACCAACAAAACAAAAATGAAGTTTTCAACGATTTAATGAATGGACATAAAGCCCAAGGTGATACAAGTGGCCGTTAAAAACACATAGTCACTTAAGGATATAAACTCCTAAATATCCCATTCAGTGTTTTCTAATGAAGTTTATATCTAGTTATGAACTATGCAAAGACAAGTATATCCAACGCTTAAACCTTCATGAAAATTAATTTAAAACGTTTGGTTTACAATACATATATATATATATATATAAATAGCNATTAAAATCCATCCTCCCAAGCACCCTTTACCTTATCCTTTGCTCTTACCTAACCGAACAATTTTTTAGGGTCCCACAATGATTAGATTACTCCGAATATTATCAAATGGAGGCGGGTGTTCGACAAGGTAGTGTGCTCGAGCCCATCCTTTACATCCTGTACACTGCCGATATCCCCTCTCAACCTACCACACTCCTTGTAACCTTTACAGATGACCAAGCAATCCTTGAGGCAACTCACTTACTGCCAGATAAATCTCCAACGGCATCTCATGGACATACAGCGTCAGGTACCTGGGCTTTCATCTTGACTCCCGACTAACATGGAACATATAAAAATCAAAAGACTGGAACTAAATAGGATATTGGGACAACTTTACAAGCTACTAAGCTGCAAGACACCTTTAACTGCGACTAACAAACTGAATCTTCATAAGACGCTTCTATGACCTATCTGGACGTATGGAGTCGAACTGTGAAGAACTGCTAAATCATCCAACATCTAAAGAATACAATCCTTCTAATATATATATATAATATGACGTCATGAAAACTAACCGTAGAGTATCCATTTAATACTTTGTATTAGAGGGGTTTATTGATTAGATTAAGTTACTTCTAATTCAGACAATAACAGGTTAATATGACCACACTAACATTTTGCCAACAATTTACATATTACGAATCTTGAATTAGGCATATTGATTAACGGAAGTAGGAACAGTTTTTACTCACCCTTCAACATTTTTTGACATGGCTACGTTTCATTGTTGAAAATAATGCAACAGTTCGCTTCAGGCATTTATCTTTAACCAGTAAATTATGCATTTGTTCAACAAATGTGACAGACCCATAGTTATAAATTGTGTTTCTGATGATATGAGAACGAGATATATTTGCGCTTTTCGTGCGCGATATGGAAGTATAGAGAATGATTGTAAAAGAATGTTATACCTTATTCCTCAATTTGTTTCATATAAATGCCGAACAAGTAGCCTATATTGGCTGATAATGCAGTTCAATTTAAGAGACATGCTGATATTGTTCTACAGTACATAATCATAAATGGAGAGGAAGGATATAAATCCCAGAGGCAGGGTTAATCCGTCCATTTGGATAGAGATCCTGGCCAGATATCCTGCGTTCGAGCAGCGCCAATGGAAGAGATATACCATGGAATGGGAAGGGGTTTGATAGGCTATCCTATCTCTTTATCTGTCAACCTGACCTCCTCTTCACCCTACTTCATTGGTGTGCGCACTGCTAGCTCAACCTCTCTCGCACGCAGACCGATTCCTCCCATCACACCAGGTACTTTTCGCATCTAGCTTTTCCTACAGGCTTTACGGCTCGCACAGCATTTCCTCACGTAAGAAGCGCCTTTCAAGAGGAAAAAAAAGAAAAAAAAACCCTGCTCTCTTGAGAACAATATATTCCATCGACATCCAAATGGTGGATATAATATCTGTCATTAGTGCGTGACTGTTGCATATTGTTAAAGACTAGGGAAGTAGGCAAAGAGAGGACCAGGCCTTTATGGGAAGGGGCCAAATGAAGGATGCCATATGCTTCCTTGCTTCTGAAAAGGAAGTTAGGTTTACGCGGAAATAACTATTAGAATTTTCTAGGCCTGCCTCGTCCCTTCCACGAAGTTATAAAAACAGTTCGCCAGTGGCCCCTTGAGTCAGTGATAAGTTAGTGTTACTTAGGGACAGTTTCCGTGTCAGATCGCGTCTCTCACAACGCCGGGCTGGTCATATCCTTCGCTGTGCCGGTGACAGTAATTAGAAAGTTCTATGTACATTTTATTTATTCGCAAATATCTGTTAATTAGTGTAATAATTTATCCCTGCTATTTATGTATGTATTAGTTATTAAGGGCAATAGTTTTGATTGTCAGCTGAACTTATTAGGAGTACTTATTTGTTATAATAAATTAACTTTAATTTATCTTTGTTCTTAATTGACCCGTAGCCCATAGCAATATTATCTGAGAGGGTGTTCGCTATATTTTCTTTCCCTAAAGGAGTAATAACAGTTAAATCAATTGTGTCAATCGTGTACAATTTTATTACTTCTTCAACATTTCCTTAATTGTTTTTGGAATAATTTCTAACATAACAGTACCATATCTTCTATTTATATTTTGGCAAAAGATTAGTGTAGAGATGACAGTCGTAATTTAGAAAATATAATTTATCTTAATTTCTAAATAACAACTGTATTCAACTAAATACTGAAAGTGTAAATGATTAATTGAAAAATAAGAAATACGAAATGCTCGACTTACAAGAAACATACAATTACATATAATGGCCATTTGTTTCAATATTTCTCATTTATGTAATGTATTTTTATAATAGATGCATTACCATTTTACCTAAAGATAAAAATTATATACAATTGTTTTATTCTGAGTTCTGTTCATTACAAAATTAAACTTCATAATCATACAAGTTAAAGTATAATTTCCCCCCGTGTATTACATGAAAGATAATTAATTTTAAAGTACACATGGGAAAAAAAAAGTATTCTGGTATCAAAGAATATATGAGAATGGACGAAAAATGTGGGATGGGGGAATCTGACAGCGTGAGGAAATGTCAGGAAATAACAGGATAATTACAAGGGACCACAGTGTGGTAATGGAGATTGGTAGTGCTCTGGAGAGAAGGGTAGAGACGACTTCCTAGCCAACCCCCTCCCACCCCCGATGAGAAAAAAAGTGTGATTGGAGTTTGCCTGAATAGCAGCAAAAACCGACTCGAGGCCAAGTCGTACAACCTTAAATATCAGCCTCTTCTCTTTCCTTTTCAGTCTCTATTTCTTCTTCTTCTTTCTCATCCCTTCATTCCTCTTATTTACGCACATTCTGTCTCTTCCCTCTTACTTCTTCTCTTAAATCCCTTACTCTTACTCGTCCTCTGTCTCATTCCTTCTCTGTCTCGATATACCTCTTTCTCCACGACTCTCTTTCTTTCAGTCGCGCAAACACACATTCCGCCCTCGATTGCCCCACTCTCCCTCACACACCTTGGACCACTGAATGCCCCTGGAAGTGTTACTTTTTATTTCTTCTTCAGTTCTCGTTCACATTTTCTTACTCTCCCTTTCCTTCTTTTTTCCCCCTTCTTTGGCACAAAATTGTACTGTTAGTTGTGTTCTTCCGTCATTGGTGTAGGGCAAGACATCCCTAAATGTGTGCGACTCCAACGTCGGTCCATTTAGTTAAAGCCCGGTACTTTGCTGAATTTAATCGAGAAATAAATATCCATCCAGTCTCAAAGGTGTTTATAATAAGGCAACGACAATTTCTTCATGAAACCCAAGATGGTTCCATTAAAAAAAAAAAAAAAAAAAAAAAGAATTTATAAAAAGAACTAAGAAGCTATATTTTATTTTCTAATGCTGGTTTTGCAAATCTCGCTTCTGTGCTGACACATAATTTTTATATCAACCACAGAAGCAGATACAATGATAATTGGGTTTATTCAGTATAACTATGTTGTAAATATATATGTGTATATATATATAAATTAACAAAAAAATTATTAAACGTTTAAATGTCCTTGGCAAAGTATTTAAGTATACAATGGATTCAATGTACTAATTGTTGATCTGATTAAGATATTTTACTCTAATTAAAGTATTTGTGTATTGATAAGTGGTCTTTTTTAGCCATTTAATTACTTATAAAGACAATTCTGGTGGATAAGAAATGGTGTATAGAAGGCGAAAGGGCCAATGAAGAAGTATGGTAGCAAACAGGGGGTGCTATTCAAATATGGTGGTGGAGAGATGTTGAGGAAGAGGGGTTGTAGGCCTCTTTCTTCAGCCATTTGTCAGTTAATAAGCAACATTTTCTTCTTTTAGTTTATTTATTTTATTTTTATTTTTTATGTATAACACAATATATATATAAAATATTGGAGCCTGTAGAAAAAAATAAAACACTGCATTTTTGGAAATGCACTCAGTCATGGAAATGTGAACTTAGGGACAGGACGTCCTCTCTCATCTTCATGATAGCCCTAAAGATGGCTTACAATGTAAGCCGAAACATTGGCAGATAATCCTTTATTAAAAAATACATTTTTTAAATTTGTGTTTTTCTGGATCTACCTCGACCGAACCCCAACTAAAATCATCTTAGAACATTGCATTTTATTATTAAAGTATTGCAGATATCTCGAGCGTCATGATAATGACACATGAATCATGATAATTTGGTTTACTTAATTAAAAACTGAAATATTATGCTAATGACAATATATTAAGGACATATACAACGTCAAATAAATAAAAACAGCTGGAGGCAGAAACGAACAAAGATACTGCAATAATGAGGGATTTGATGTGAAAAATCATGTAAATAGTTATGTGCAAATAAAATTATAAAACAGACTGTGTCGTATTTGAAAGTCAAAGATTCAGAGGAGGATGAAGAGAGGATTGTCGGGAATTCGGTCATGGTATTTCCCGACAATCCTTCTTCATGGAACTTGACGGTCAACAATTCATTCCACACTCAGTGGAGGAGTTTGTTAAATTTTCCCTCTCTTCGAAATTCTATGTTTAGAGATGTCAAATATTGTTCACCTTCCAAATCAATAACCCTAAGTAAGGGATGCTACGTCAGGTGAGCGCTAAGTTTCAATCAGCTTTAAACATTCAATCTTCCTTCGGCAGATCTGGAACGACCCTCTCTTCTCGGACTCCAACTATCGATGTGGTTCTTGGTAGTCCTCGTCAATGCTTTTCCGATGCCACTCAGGCAATCTTCACTCAACTCAATCTGGATTTGCTTGAAAGTTTCATTTGAAATAAGCTGACAAACAAACCTATTTATAAACAGGAAGTACATTTTCCCAGTGCTCATTTGCACTCTTTGAATAGTGATTAGTAGCTCACTGTTTCATTTTCAGAATTTAATCTTGTCTTGAATAAAGCCGAGAGTATTACATAAATATGTAATGTAGCATGTTTGTTTGGACACCGTACACCAAGTTGTATAGTGCTTGTGAGAATTGCTTTACCAATGACAATCAACTATTAACTGGATTCCGTTTAACCTCATTGAAGTAAGTTATTACACTTAGTTTGTAATGAAGACCTTTTTTGCAAATCTTCAGGCTTTAGTGCATACCGTAGGCGAAAATGTAATTTTTGTTCATTAGTCTGTCTGGCTGAGTGATATAATCGGCACACGAGTAGGTTACAATTTGATATAATCGGCACACGAGTAGGCAATAAATAGATTGTAAGGTGTTTTATGGCATATATCTTGTTCTAGTATATATCTAACTTTATAACCTTTTTGTATCGATTAGCAATTCATTTTTATAAATAATCGTTACAAACTCTCCTTTTGATTAGGACATATTGATTGGCCAATCCTAACAATATACTCGTGGGCTAACTTTTACATGGTCGATTAAAACGGGAGAAAAGCTGTCGTAAACAGAAGTGAAAATTATTTATTGTTGAAGGGAAAGAGAGCGGGACACCGTAACTAAATCCCAAAGGAGGGCTGGAGGAGAAGACTGATAATCAATCTTAGCTCCTAGCTGATCATTAATACGCGTTAGACTCTTCCAGATGTGATATCGTCCGTGACGATAGCTGTCCGGTCTCAATCTATAACAACTGTCTCCTTCCTGAATTCATTTCCCCCAATTCATTTGTGTCCCGGGACTCAGTTCTCAGTTTCCGTAAGCCTTTGGCGAGCCGTAATCCTCACCAAGAACAAGTCAGCTCCTCAAACAAAAATGACTATTCCTGCATTTCAAAAGGTCTTGTGAAGAGGTTAATAGAGGGAGGCGTTCTGGGAGTCCTTAAAAAAAGTAATTTATCATTAAAGGAATGTCTAATGTCCACTACAGTCATAAATCTGTTAGAATCGGCAAGGTTGATTCCGAATTACTCTTCACTTGCTTGATTTGTAACATAATCTAGAAGGTATGAATAAGAAAGAAGAAAATATTTTAATCTTTCACTAACTCATACATTCTATTAAGAATAACATTTACAAATAAAATTATTTAAAAAAAATATCAATTAATTCAAACATTCAAATCAAACGCAATTAATCAGCTACTTAGCCTGAAGATCGTGTATTAGTCCTATTCTCAACTGCTGTTCGCCCCAAATAATTGTTAAATTCAAAAAATAATGCAGAGCTGTATATATAAAATTCTCCTCACAGTACATAAGTACTAGGGGTGCCGGATAAGTAGAAGAGATCTGTTTGGGTATCAAACCTGGCTGTGCGGATAAAGGTCACGCCCTCGACATGTTTTTATCGGAAAATAAGAACTAGCCCAGTGCAATATTGATTGCCACCTACATAGTGACCTCATCTTCATGATGCTGTGTTGTTGGATGAGAGATAAAATAAATCTCTTTAGTGCAATGTACAAAATGGTGATATAATTCTTCTTCTTTTTTTTTAATGCTGCTTTACGCACATAGAAAATAATCCACAAGGAGATTGGCTTATCAAAAGAGGTATTTATTGAGCTCACAGTTAGGCATACCCCTGACCATCATAGACGAGCTTGATCCCATTTCAAAGTAAAAAAATCAAAATAAGTTTTGAAATATTGAATAATTTATAATTGATTGTGGTATGTAATCCCACGCTAAATTATCGATAAGAAATGCACAAGGAACCAGAAAAAAAGTCATTCTACCACAACCGGAAATAGAACCCGGGTCTCCTTCTTTCAGAGTTGGCGCGCTAACCTCTACATCACCGAGGTAGCTACGATAATCTCTCCAACTGGGGAGTTGGAGCTCGTGCGGGGACACTTTACACCAAATCAAAACTCCCAGGTAAAAATTTGCACATCCCTGTGCATTTCTTGTAAAATGTCTTGAGTGTTTCCCAACTGTTTCATCTAAAACTTAAGATAAAGCTAGAGTGTCAATCGCAAACTATTATACATTCATAGTTAAAAGTGGTGTCACTTGAAAACAACTTGAGAAGGAGATCTAGAGAGTGAACTAGAGAACTTGAACTATAGAGTCGGAGTTCATGTTAACTGTTCACAAACACGATCAAAGGGTGCATTGACACATACAGGTACTCCCCCGGCCCTTTGTCCCCCCCAAAAAAAAAAACAATTTTTAACTAGGAAATAGAGTGTCTTCATTTTTATAACTGTTCCATGTGGTGAAGGCAGGAAAAATGCAGAAAGGGTCTATTGAAAACTAAAGATTTCAACATTTTTACCAGGTTTAAGGTCTCCTCAACTTCCACAAAAAGTAAAGAAAAAAGTGAGCATGTGTATGTGTGTTTTTCAGTGAGTCTTGGAAGCAATTTACCAATCGGCTGAAAAAAAAAAAAAAAAAAAAAAAAAAAAAAAAAACACACGAATCAAATCGAAACGGTTTTCAACGCCCAATCATGAGAATGAGCTGCTAGTGAGTAATAACTGAAATACGAGTTAAGCTATAGTCTGTAGAAAAAAAACAAAACAAAACACTAAGATTCTTTTTATATTTTCCTAGAAGCCTTTCTACGCTGATCATTCCTACGAATGTTCGAAATAGTCAAGAAAAGTAATTTTTTTGTAAGTTAAAATTCACATTCACTATATTCACAAAACGGCAGAACGCATTACCCAGTCTTAAAATTGAATACGGCTTTTGTTTTCCCTCCTAGTACTCTAAAACACTGATAGTCACAAGATCCGATCCGATTTTTTTTTTAATTTCCATATTAGAAGATGGTATTGCGGAACTTTGATTGATTGAGAATATCTGAATTTATATATTTTATTATATTTTTCAGCATTTATACACGTCCTAACATCAACAGGATTAATCAAAAGTGTTAACACTCACTTTAAAAAATCAATAATGGAGAAAAAAAGATTTTAATTAAGTAATAAATATCCTGTAATATTTTTGTTAAAAGCTTTTACTACTCCTAATAAATTGTGTTCAGAATAATGGGTCAAATATATTTATGATATATTTATTTCTTCGAAAAACGGATGAAATTTCGATTTCCCAAATAAGAATAAAAGCATTATCTGATATAAAATTTATGTTTATTTTCCCTAGGTGGGGAAGAAGAGGGGGAGGATATGCACTTTATATAGAGCACCTATTGCGTCATAACTCTACCCCCTAGGGATAGAACCGTCAGTACTCTCATATCTCTCTCTCTTCCTACCTCGAGTCTATTCATGAATTATAGTTTATATATCAGTTTCAAAATATTTATTTAAATAATCTGAATCTTGCTTACGCTGTACACTCTTGCACCATAGCAAATGTAATACTTACAAAGTTCGTGTCTGGAATTCCCAAAAAAATAAGCTTGCTTCCCTTTTTTTCAAAGGTCTTTGAGAAGATTCTTCTTAAAGACCAATACCACTCCTGAACCCTCACCACATACTTCCAAAACACTAGTTTGCTTTTAAGCCAAACACTACACGGTACAACAGGTGTTTCGTGTTGTAGATTGCATATCTTCCTCTTTCGAGAACAAGCAGTACTGCGTTGGTGTCTTCCTGGATGTGACGTAAGCATTTGACAGAGTCTGGAGTCGCGGACTTTTGTTAAAATTAAAATCCATCCTCCCAAGCACCCTTTACCTTATCCTTTGCTCTTACCTAACCGAACAATTTTTTAGGGTCCCACAATGATTAGATTACTCCGAATATTATCAAATGGAGGCGGGTGTTCGACAAGGTAGTGTGCTCGAGCCCATCCTTTACATCCTGTACACTGCCGATATCCCCTCTCAACCTACCACACTCCTTGTAACCTTTACAGATGACCAAGCAATCCTTGAGGCAACTCACTTACTGCCAGATAAATCTCCAACGGCATCTCATGGACATACAGCGTCAGGTACCTGGGCTTTCATCTTGACTCCCGACTAACATGGAACATATAAAAATCAAAAGACTGGAACTAAATAGGATATTGGGACAACTTTACAAGCTACTAAGCTGCAAGACACCTTTAACTGCGACTAACAAACTGAATCTTCATAAGACGCTTCTATGACCTATCTGGACGTATGGAGTCGAACTGTGAAGAACTGCTAAATCATCCAACATCTAAAGAATACAATCCTTCTAATCCAAAATCCTAATAACCCGTTAAAGACGTAATCACAACCCGTTTTAATAAATTCCACCCTGACCTTTCCATGCATCCCAATTCTTTAGCCCAAACTCTATCCAGTATTACCCATCCTAATTACCCATCACGCCGCCTGTATAGAAAATGTCCGCTTGACCTCCCCATTGCCAACACTTCATAATAATAATATGTAAAAAACAACAAATAATTGTAAATATTAATTTAAGAGTACTGCCATTGGGTAGCTTTTGCACCAAACGAAGTACACGCTAATTTAAATATTTATGTATTACAGTTATTTTTCTTCTTTTTTTTTTAATTTAATGTTTTATGTATATTTTTTATATTCACTTATATTGTATATATTATTATTATTATTATTACTATTAATCAGCACATTGCAAGTTGTACAAAATGAGTAAAATGTAATCACTAATAAAGTTTTATTATTAAAGTTCTAAAACGACTAAGGAATGCTAATTAATTCTCTAGTCTGCAATCAGGAACATGGACAAGCTGGCTCAGCACAGTAACCCACATTAATACTGAGCTCGTGCCAACAGTCCAAAAATATTATCTGTCTCCTTCCAACACTGTCTCCGAGTTCACAGCCCTTCCAAATAGTGGAATATATAAGTAAAATACATCGAAATACACGAAAAGCACGACTAAGGAACGCTAATTAATTCTCTAGTCTGCAATCAGGAACAGGAGCCTAGTAACCCACATTAATACTTTGTCAGTGCCAACAGTCCAAAAAATGTTATCTGTTCTCTTCGAATACCGTCTCCAAGTTCACTGCCCTTTCAAATATTGGAATATGTAAAATAGAATACCTAAGTACACAAAATACACTACTAAGGAACATTCATTACTTCGGCGATATACCGTGTGGGAAACAGGAAAGCTATCTTTGCCGAATAACTCCCACTACAACTGTAAGCTCTTGCCGACAGACCGGAAAATGTAATTTGTGCCCTTTCGATACCGTCTCCAAGTCTACTACTATTGGATTAGACCTTTCCGAGGGTGCCTGACTTCTTCTTTCGGCTACCCTTCACTTGGGCATAACTGTTTTTATATTTCCACTTCTGGGGGTGAGGCTACTCATTGACCTATCTCATTGTATTTTTATTGAGATATCTTGGCAAGAACCCTGAGGGTTGCCGTTTGTGGTCTATGTCTTCCTTTCTCTAAGGGAAGTAATTTAAAAGAAAAAAAAAATCTAGCAAATGAGATAGCGTATCCCGTATACTATACACGGTTTCTGTGATCTATGTTATACTTCTTGAGGTGTAATGGTGTATTAAAATATTATCTTTCATTATTAATAACTTCTCCCTGTATAGGGATAAAATAATATGTATTTATACTTCTATTAAAGTCTGTTTGTTCCATCTACCATTTATTATGTTGTACAGACATAATGAATGGTATCTAAAACACAACGGTCTGTAATAGCAAATACTATATAAATTAAAATTAAAAAACAAGTAAACTTTTTCAATCTGATGCTTAGATATACCAAGTTTCGTTCAATTGCAACGAAGAACATCCATACTTCTTATAAAGTTTGTTTGATGCATCTACCATTAATCATGTTGAACGGATATAATTTAATGGTACCCAAAACATTATGTTTCTCTGAAAAAATGATATAAATGTAACCACTCTTGAAAAGGGAAACATGTCAAACAATATGTGCTTCTATGTTAGGATGAGCTGGATTTCATTAATATAATTTATTATATTTCGCTTGCTGCTTTGTTGAGTTTAATGGAGTTCATTGTTCACATATACAGGCGTGTACTTACGGACGAGGCTCGTACTCATGGCCATGTGTTCTTTCTCTCTCGTACCTCATAATTTCTGCGACTAACCCAATCCATGCTTACATCTCTCAATCCAAAGGTGACTTGCTAGGAAAAGAGTGCGATGGGGGGGGGAGGAAGAGGGGGTGGTAACATGGGGTAGATCCAATGGACGGGAGAATGACCGTCACAAAGAACAAACCGGCGGGAAAGGTAATAAAGTGTAGTTTTTGGTAAAATTTTGGAATTAAAATTTGATTTTTTTTTTGGGGCGGTTTATTTTCCACAATACCTGAAGACAAAGCAACCTAAAGTAATGGACTAATTTAATTTAGTTTATTACTTCAATATGTACACACACTTGCGATTGGTGTTTTTCATGAATTTCCTCCAGGCGAGACAGGGCTGCTGGCGAGAGATATTTTGAGGAAGCGTTGTGCCAGCAGAGCGAGAGAGGTATCAAACAGACAGGGGGTATTACAGCACTCTTACCGCATCTCATCACTGTCACTGACCCCCGAGCCGCTATATCACATGTCAAATTTACCGGGCCCGGGCCACGTCACGATACAAGCCGGATCTCTTCACAGAGAATATTTCCCTCACATCGATAGGTATAAAACAATCCCTCACAAGTCCCGCCCTTTCAGGAATTCCCATTGAAATCGCATCTCGATGCAGTCCCTCAGTCAGGAGTCGCTCAGCTACAGGAGTTTTCAGTTGGCCAAGACAGGGAAGTCATGTGACGGCATTAGACTTACCTTCATATGCCAAAAGGATCCAGAGTGTGATGTTGCGGGTACAACCGATCTTATTTCATTATTTATCATTGGCATTGAGTATAAGGTGAATGCTCATACATTGTCCTTACCCTTCATGACTAAAGCTCTTGAATATGGGGTTGAAAACAAAATCAGAAGAGTTTCGAAACTCTTCAAATTTTTTTCTACACAATTTAAACAGTTTTTGTTCTAATAATTTTCTTTAATAATTTATTTGTCTCAGGATTATTTGTTTAAAAAAATTTTTTTAAACATCAAAATCTGAGTCGAAAAAATAAATAACAATTTTAAAAATTTGTAATAGATACTAAGTAATCCCGGTTCGTCTACACGAATGAAGCACATAGCTAATAAAATAAAATGAAACCAAGGAAAGCCGACCCGGCTTGAACCAAGAACACAAAAAATAAAATTCAATCCAAGAAATGAAGAGTACATGACAATCAGAAACAGATGAAAAATACAATGTTTAAAAAAAAATAAAAATTTAATTTTTAATAATTTTGAGAAGAAATTTTACAATTAAATTATATATATAATGCCTACTTATGTATATACATACCTACGTCTTCTTTAATTCAAATAATAATTGGTCTGTCATTTCTACAAATCAATTTTCCCAAAAATATAAAAGAGAAATAATAACAAAAACTAATACCGAAAATCAACATGTAAATCACTAAATGAAACACACGTCACAGAAGTTACCTACAATATGCAAATTACCCAAGCCCGACTGAACTGACTATTAGTATTCGTCAATATATGTAACTGATTAATTGGCTCTCGCCTATACTATTCACGTGGCCAGCCAGACCATCTGAATTACATTCCTTAATATCTTACTTAATATTCAGCTAACAAATTCCACCTAGTTTACTAATCAGTATAACATTCATAGCCAATAGAAATAAATTAATATAGAGATTGACATATATTTATCCCAAATTAATGATTAAAGTTTGTTGAAAGTTCTTAAGAATTTCGGAATAAAGAAGTAGTTCGCGTTCATTATATATATATTCTTTTTAGGGTGAGCCTTTCTTTCAAGCACTAAGGATCATGGAGGGAGGGGCTATTTACAGGAGGCCATCCCATTATAAATACCTAAGACTCAGAGCAAGCTGTTATTTATCAATAAAAGTTTACCTAGGGAGGGATTTGAACCCGCAGCGTCAGGATTGCCGGACAAGAACGGTTCCCATGAGCTACCGTGGCGCGCATGTTGTTGTTGGGTCAAAATTAATTGGACGGAATCCTAATTATCTATTTCAGAGAATACCTCTACGGAAAACAACATCTCCATTTGAACTTTTTAATTTACTTTTACTTAAAAAAAAAAAAAAAATTCTTTACACACTATATTTATAACTTCATTTATTTTTTGTATTTAATGACTTTCAGTGCTGTAAACAAAAATCCTTTTCTTTATTATTTTGATACTTAATTATAACAAACTTATTTAGGAATTGTAAATGGCACATAAAGAAAAATTTAGACAGATGCAATTTAATAACTAGTTTGTTTATCAATAAAATAAACAAGTACAGATATAAAATGAATTTCCCCAAAAATCCTGTAAATAGTTACCAACGAATAAGTTATTACTTATTCTTCTTGAAAAGATAGTTTGTAGGCTTAAGAAGTTATCTGGAGTTTTTTTTTTTTGGTTTTGTTTTTGTTTTTTTACACCCATTTAACCTCTGAAACTTTAGGTATTTATTTCGTGCATTTTTTGATGAAGGAATTTTCCAACATGTATAAAAACCTGTCTGCTTTTAACTTATATTTGCTTTTACAGGCGAGTTAGCTCAGGGAATACGTTCTGTTCTCCTAATCCTAAAGATGCAGATTTAATCCCCACTCTAGGCAAGTTTCTACTAAGTAATAAAACCAAGCCTTGAGCCATAGGTGTCTAGACTAGGGTGTAACTAGCCCCTCCCTTCACGACCTTAAGGGGTTGAAAGGACGGTTAAATTAAAAAATAATAAAATTATCTTTTATATTTTACTTCAGAGAAAAATAAAAAGAAAAAGTTAAAAAAAAATCCAGTTTGACAGCACAACAATCATGATATAAATTGCATTGAAATATCACGAATGAAAGTTTACCTGAGGATTAGTCACCACAGAAGATTAAATAGCTGTAATCATGAATATCAATAATCGGTCATCATAGCTCCTAATTCTAAGCTCAACTTTTAAATTACTTTTCTAATAGAAAATTTTGTTGTTTTAAGTCCTAAGACATGTTGAATTCGAAAATTAAAAAAAAAGAAATCTGTTACAGCGTGTAAATTATTTCTTGGAAACACCGGAACCAAATTTGAAGAATTTTGGGTTTAACTCGGTCCTATTGTTGCAGACAATGCACATAATTCAACAAGGGCGAGATCTATATTTTTTTTTCATAAAAGTTGGAAATTTTAAATATCACTAGTATATGTTTAAACTATCGATCTTTAGACAGGTGAAAAACTTACTTATTTTGACAAACTCATAAACCAATAAGTTTCTTGTTTTCTTAGATTTAATCGAATCGCCAAGCGGTATCTTATAATGGTATGTATTGTGTCAGTGATGGTGAGATGGTAAAAAAATGTTATTACCAATTATTCGCCACCTTATTTGATTTATAGTTAACTAATGCAGTAATTTTTTTTTTTAAATATGTAAACAGATGTGAAGGAAACCTATCTTATACTGAAGTAAGATGCTTACCAACACAAAAACTTATTGGCCAAGTTGCTTTTAGTTTTGCCTCCTCCCCCCCCCCCCTCCAAGATCAAAGCCAGCTATTTCGTCTTACCTCCTTCCTTCAGTCTCACTTAAGCACTGAAAGGAAGTACATCTAATTTGCCAACTTTTAAAATTAGATGAGAGATTCCAAAAAACAGCTTAGACAAGAAATTTTATTGATAAGTATTGGTAAACTCCTTACGCCAATTACTGAACTATATCAAATCATTGGAAGACATTTTCCATATAGGATGTAATTAGGTAAAACTGAGTGGTGCCTAATTAAGTATAAGCATGAAGTAAACACTATATAAGGGTTAAATCGTGAGTTAAAATCTATAAATAGCGCTACAAGTATCGAACTTGGACTTTTCTCACTTCCACATTTTGCATTATTCTTGTTGATTTCATCATGTTAGCCTTTATTAATGGCAACCCTTGTTAACAAGTGTAATTATTGTCAATCTTTCTTTTTTTTTTGCCATATTAAGTAGTATATTTTTGCTAGACTATTTAATTCTAGTAAAAAAAGGGACATGATAGTAAAATGGGAGTTGTACCTCATATACCATAACAGTCTGTTAGTTAAATGAAGATTGACACATGCCAATAAGGGTTTGTCCTTATATATTGTCACAAACTAAATCTAATAAAGGGGAAACAGAAAATAAAAATGAGGGTAGGCTTTCATAAGCGGAACCCTCCTTTGGATGAAGACTAGGTCTGACAGGTCTCACAATGTGATTAAGAAAGAACAGCTTGAAATGTTTCCCTCGTAAAAACATTTTGTACGAGTTACGGCTTCACTTTTTTTTTTTTCTTTTTTTAAATAATTTTTCACTTTCTTATTTTTTTTTTTTTTAGTAGGGAAAATTTAAATATAATTAAATCTACATTGTCTGTTATTTAATTATAAATAGTGATAATAAATAATTGATTTTCATTCGACAAATACTTAAATATATTAGAGTTTGTTGAATAAACTACAAAATTAACCATGTGGATATGGTGAGAATTTTACTGGAGTCAATCATTAGGGTTTAGCATCATGGAGTGTAAAACCATCCTCAGAACTAAAAAGGCATAACGAAATATTATATTCATACTCTATCATATGTTGACCTCAATAAAAGATCTGATAAGGGTCAGAATTAATCACAATTTCGGTTCCTAAGAAGAAGATACTGAGGGTATATTGACCTTATACATTGAATTGAAATCAAGAGCTCTCAGACATATTTATAAGGATTTTGACATTGCTAATGACAGAAAGATATGGGGAATAGGGAAGTGCAGCAACCCCTGAGAAAAAATATTAAACTGTGAGATGCCACAATGAGATATTTCATGATGGTTTTTATTTTTATTATTGTTGCTTGTTATTATTCGTTTTTTAAAAATTAATAATCGCTCAATTTCCAAAAATATACAATACTTCCTACTAGAGCGTTTCCAGGATTCTAGTCAGTGGTCTCTACAAATTTCTAAATAGGGAGAGTACATCGAAGAGTGATTATTGACCAGGCAGGTTAATTGACTAGCGTAGTTCATTATTTGTACTTCTCCTTAACTTAACATTACGAAAGACGATGGTCAACGTGAAAAGCACTGATTTTGTTATTTATTTATTTTATTATAATATTATTTTTAAGAACTAAACAAATACTATAAATCTCGCCATCCTATTCATGGCATTCCTTATTTGTGATTATTATTATTTCCAAGTGTCACAAAATCTACATCCTACTGAAGTCCTTCGACCGAATTTGAATGTTGACATCGAATTTTATGTCAAAACAATTTTCATTTTTCAACAGAACGAGCTTGTTTCCTCAAAAAATGAAGAAATTATCAGTGAAAGCTCCGTTACTATGATCAAACAACTAACTGACTTATTATAAGAAAAAAAATTGTGTATTTTCCTTCAAACAAAATTATAGCAATAACAAAATTATAATTATAACAAAACACATAATTTGTCGTTTTTATTTTTCACAAAACTAAAATTTAATGAATTAAAATTTAATATTAATTATGTAGTACAGTTTCTCAGATATTATATATTTCTCATGTGGAAATATGGAAAAAAAAAAATCGACGAAAGACTCATATGAGTCGAAAGTAAACTAGTTGAGTTGAAATTTTCCTCCCAAAAAATTTTTTTTTAAAAAAGGTATCATACAAAATGATGAGAGGATAGTTCTCAAAGAAATGTGAGTGAAGAAAGAGTAAGGGGATGATGGCAGTCATGTAAAAATCTTCCAGGAGGCCTTTCAAACAACAAGATTATTAAATATGTATTTCAAGCCGCCAAACCTTTCAAGGCTTTAATAATCTTATAATAAATACATAAAGAAAAAATTTATCTAATATAGTTTAACCCGGTGCGTATCTTCCGGCTCTTCCTACCTATCTGAAACAGCCCTAAGAATTCGGGGTATAATCAAAATTTGGGGGCATAAAAAATGTAACTCAAGTACAGATATTCATTCCTCAATTCAAGGAGTTTGAAGAGGGGTTGTTTTTTCGGATTACATTCATAAAAAAAAAGAGAGGGGGTGATATATTCAGGCATTTCAATAATCCCAGCAGTAAAAATGAGGGGTAGAGATCCAGGCAATTACGTTATACCTTAGGGGAAACCTTGACCGATTATTCAATAAGAGTTATTTGGCGGTTTATAACATGATGATCTATCTTATAGAATTTATTCCTACTTTAACATCTAAAAATCTTTTAGAAGGACTGGGGTATTTTGAGATAAAGTATACAAAGTTATTTTCAAGAATAGAAGTGAATATCCAGATACTGAGACGACCGTTTGGTACTGAGTGAAAGGTATCACACAATTGAAATATATCCTTTATGAATTCCACAGTTGAAAGCCAAATGTTCTGCATAAACAATTTACTATAGACAATATTTCGACTACAACATCAAAATTATGGAGCCTTTATTACTTTCCTTTAAATGCCCTTATCGTTCTAGTCAGAGTTCAAGTTAAAATTACTTGAACTGATTAAATGATTGATAATGCTCTAAAATGCATCATCGACTATTAGCAAAAATAAAATTTGAGCAGTTTGTGAGTTGGACTTCTCCATTCAGTAACTTTTAGTTCATGAAAAATATATATTCCTTATAAATCACGATTAAATTACTTTTACCCCAGGTTCTCTTGGTAATTACGAATTATAACTTTACTTTATTTAACACACATACTTTGTGCAATATACGCTTCAGTACACACTTCAATACCCAGAACGATCCAACCAATTGTATCTTAAGTCAAAATACATTTTTCTTTATATTCTGAGTTCTTTATGTATCAAAAGTGTAAGATAAAGATGTTCGAAACATCTGGTGTAAATAACTCACATAACCTTACTAAATCAAAACCTGTATATACGAGTAACATGTATTGTCTAAATCGTCGAATCATTGTAAATCCTCACCTTTAATTCCTTTTTTTTTTAATTTTTCATATTTTTATATTTTAATTGATGCTTTCTTTGCGATAGCGTTAATTATAGAAATTTTTACCGTTCTTTTTGAACAATGAGGAATAAAACTAAAAAGCTAAATATATATTTTTATACACTCATTTTAATTTTTCATATTTTTATATATTAATTGATGCTTTCTTTGCGATAGCGTTAATTATAGAAATTTTTACCGTTCTTTTTGAACAATGAGGAATAAAACGTTTTAGAAATTTTAGAAAAAANATCGACTAGTAATATATTATGAGTTGATTGTTAAAAGTTAAATATTTACTGAGATTGACAAACTTGTAATATATTCAAGCAATAGTTCAAATAAACAAATTATCTTTTATAAATATGCAGACAATTTCCCTAATAGAGCTTGACACTTATGGTATTTATTCAGGGGCTTTATATGAAGTAAGAAAGCCAACTGTTGCAACCATAATTGTTTTCTATCACTTTTATAAATTCCTGATAATACGCCAAAAAAAAAAAAAGTAACATGGGGTAGATCCAATGGACGGGAGAATGACCGTCACAAAGAACAAACCGGCGGGAAAGGTAATAAAGTGTAGTTTTTGGTAAAATTTTGGAATTAAAATTTGATTTTTTTTTTGGGGCGGTTTATTTTCCACAATACCTGAAGACAAAGNCTTCATTGGACGATCGTGAATATTATATTAAATAATTATGTGTGTTACTTAAAATAAAGTGTGAAAGAAGAAATTGAACATTTTGGAATTTACATATCGTACTTACGATTATTATAGAAGGTCCTCAGCTTGGTGAATAAACATTCATGCTGCAATTACGTCTAATTCACTCACCTAAAAATATAAATATTAGTCATTATTATAGTAACTAAAGCCTCATGGCCATGTGTTCTTTCTCTCTCGTACCTCATAATTTCTGCGACTAACCCAATCCATGCTTACATCTCTCAATCCAAAGGTGACTTGCTAGGAAAAGAGTGCGATGGGGGGGGGAGGAAGAGGGGGTGGTAACATGGGGTAGATCCAATGGACGGGAGAATGACCGTCACAAAGAACAAACCGGCGGGAAAGGTAATAAAGTGTAGTTTTTGGTAAAATTTTGGAATTAAAATTTGATTTTTTTTTTGGGGCGGTTTATTTTCCACAATACCTGAAGACAAAGCAACCTAAAGTAATGGACTAATTTAATTTAGTTTATTACTTCAATATGTACACACACTTGCGATTGGTGTTTTTCATGAATTTCCTCCAGGCGAGACAGGGCTGCTGGCGAGAGATATTTTGAGGAAGCGTTGTGCCAGCAGAGCGAGAGAGGTATCAAACAGACAGGGGGTATTACAGCACTCTTACCGCATCTCATCACTGTCACTGACCCCCGAGCCGCTATATCACATGTCAAATTTACCGGGCCCGGGCCACGTCACGATACAAGCCGGATCTCTTCACAGAGAATATTTCCCTCACATCGATAGGTATAAAACAATCCCTCACAAGTCCCGCCCTTTCAGGAATTCCCATTGAAATCGCATCTCGATGCAGTCCCTCAGTCAGGAGTCGCTCAGCTACAGGAGTTTTCAGTTGGCCAAGACAGGGAAGTCATGTGACGGCATTAGACTTACCTTCATATGCCAAAAGGATCCAGAGTGTGATGTTGCGGGTACAACCGATCTTATTTCATTATTTATCATTGGCATTGAGTATAAGGTGAATGCTCATACATTGTCCTTACCCTTCATGACTAAAGCTCTTGAATATGGGGTTGAAAACAAAATCAGAAGAGTTTCGAAACTCTTCAAATTTTTTTCTACACAATTTAAACAGTTTTTGTTCTAATAATTTTCTTTAATAATTTATTTGTCTCAGGATTATTTGTTTAAAAAAATTTTTTTAAACATCAAAATCTGAGTCGAAAAAATAAATAACAATTTTAAAAATTTGTAATAGATACTAAGTAATCCCGGTTCGTCTACACGAATGAAGCACATAGCTAATAAAATAAAATGAAACCAAGGAAAGCCGACCCGGCTTGAACCAAGAACACAAAAAATAAAATTCAATCCAAGAAATGAAGAGTACATGACAATCAGAAACAGATGAAAAATACAA